>SNVD02002403.1:0-164425 GCA_013180625.2 Boswellia sacra | reverse complement strand
CATTTAGTGGGTCGATGATAAGATAATGATAGAATTAAGAATAACTCTTGGAAAATGATAAATGATGCATGGATCTGTGTGCTTGAAATGTTTATTGGTTTTCGCTTTGCCTTTGATTCCTTGTGCAACATTGAGCAATGAGCTATTATCACTGAGTTATTTGTTCACTTAGAGAAAGTTTATGTAATGTAAATGTTTCTTCAGATTGCAATGAATTCTAGAACTTGTTTGATGGTCACTCGAGGTGAAATCCTAGACTGTGCAACATTGGGGAAATGATTTAGGCCATCTTTGGACCGTTTGAGCCTTAATAGCCAACCTTGACTGAAATTGATCCCTAGTTACCCCTTTGAGCCTTTGTAAGCTTTTTACTTTGTTAACTCACTAAAAGATTTCCTAACCTCAAATGAATTTGTTCCAAACAGTTTATCCCTTACCTATGAGCATGTAGATCATTCACAATTAAATTTTGAGCTATGTTCTGGTTTGGGAAGTTAGAGGAGGTGAGGCATGTGTCATTGAGCAATACAATGTGAGTTCTATTCGTGTAAAGACCGAAAAAAGAAAAAAAAACAATACTGCTATATTATCGTCCTCGTACTACACATTGAGGACAATGTGTTATTAAGTGTGGGGAGGTAAGTGTAAAACCAAAAGAAAGAAAAAAAAAATGAAAAAAAAGAAGAAGAATAAGAGATCTATACCCTTAAGTGTTCTTAAAAAGAATGAAACAACAAAGTGTGGGGGTGTAGTTTTCTTTTGTTTTCTGCCAAAAAAAAAAAGAGTGTTTTAAATAAGTTTGGGTGGCTTCCAGGCGGCGAGATAATCCCGCAGTGATTGAAATGAAGTTTTGTTATAGGCTTGAGTTCTACATAGTCTTGATGATTTATGTGTTTGTGGGTGATTTGAGCCAAATTATTATCCTTTATCATACCTTCACCTAAGCCAAACGTTACAAGCTTAATAAAGCCCTACTTGATCCTTAGTGTTGTGCTTATCTACATTAGTGGAGAGTGACTTGAAAAGCAGGCCTATGGAGTTCATTTATACACACATCTTCAATATTAAATATGATTCATTTTTATGCATAAACTCATCCGGTTACAAGTGATTAGGTGAGAATGGCTCTACACACACACACTTGAGGAATTGAAGTGAAGCGAAACTAATATTTGAGATAAAATTATTGATCAAGTGCATTATTTTGAAGTTTTCCTTGGGTTATAATTAAGTAAATCTTTGAGGCCTATTTGCAAGTTGAAGCATTTGTGTGTTTTAATTTTTCTTTGATTCTGTTTCGGTTTAGTTTTGTTTCGTATCATTTTAGTTGCTCGAGGACTAGCAAAGTCTAAGTGTGGGGGAATTTGATAGGTGTCTATTTATGTATTACTTTTATATCAATTCGTCCCTGTTTCTTTGCTATATTCCTTGGTATTTTTATGTTTTTGTGTGGTTTTGATGTTTGTAGGAGTTTTGGAGCAACTTGCACAAAAATGGAGTAAAACCCTTCATTTTCACCTCTGCTAGTCAGTGATCTTCTCGGATTTAATTGTATTGATATACAATGAACCCGACGACATGTTCTATACCGTTGGAAAGCTCTCGAAGTCTATTTTCTGGAGAAATTTACGGTTTATAAATCCATTCAGTGTACCAAAAGTTGTAATCAAAACAGTGTGAGATGTATAGAAATATAATTCCACAAGCTACTGTAGCATGTATAATACGGGGCACTGTAGCAATTCACTGTAGCAGAGTATTTAAACACATTTTAGGGTTTTATTTTGATAACTTGAAGAGTGGAGAACGTGGTGGAGGCTGCAGCTCTGGAATTCTTTCATCTCTTGGAGTTCTTGAAGGAGAAAGGAAGCTTGGAAGAGGAAGAACTACAATCCAAAGAGAATTACATCAAATTTGCTAAGTTTTTCCCTTCCCTTTCATTTTCTGGAATGTCTCCATGTTGTATTGTATTTATCACGTTCTTAAACATGTGTAACTGAATCTGACTTGGTTGAGGGTGATTTCAAAGCCCCTGATATGGTTTTTGTAAGTTGATTGTGTAAGGAATTGTTATCCAATTCTCTAATTCAAGTTGCTTGTATTCTCCCATATTTAATGCTTATGATTGCTTGCTGATTGTATTTGAGTGGCCAACTGAATATAATCTGGTTGTGATTTATTGCTAGACTAGAAATCTTGATCCGTAATTGTCTAGAATTTCTAATCATTAGTAGCAAAATTGTGATCAGAGATTACAATTGGAGAATATAACCTAAGTTAAATAATCCGAGCTTGTGTGTTTATTGCTTAGATCAACCTATCTTTCTTATCATAATGCATCATTGAATTAAACTCAGAGAGCTTGTTCTAGGTTGTTTAATGGATAGAGATTAAATAAAGAGCTTGTTTTATTTAACAACAAAGTAAGGAAAGATTGGGGTAATAAAGCTTGTTATTATCTACGGTTGATAACTTCAATGCTGTAATTGGATGACAATTCTACGATTAATTCGCAAATCCATATCTTGTGGTAGAGACTGATCCCTTAACCAGCTTTCTCTCATTGATTTTTCATTCGAATTAACTTTCTGTTTTGTTATTCTTCGTTTGCATTATTATTTCACTTAGTTAATCAATCAACAAAACCCCACATTTACTTTGTTTTTGCTTTCGAATAACAAATTTAATTAGAATCAATCCTCGTGGGAACGATATCTTACTCATCACTTTATTACTTGTGCGACTAGTATACTTGCTAGTTTCGAACGCACCAAAAACTGACACTATAACATGCACAAGAGGTTTAAGTCTCAGCTGAACCCTTCAAAACCTAAAAAAAAAAAAAAAGGGAAGAAGCCCAAGACTTCAATTTTAGCTCCTGTTAGGTGCTATGCCTCTAGGCTATAGGCGCGAGCCTTTAGTATGGATGTGCGCCTCTAATTAGAGGCATGCACCTGTAACAATTGCCCGACACCGATTTTGAAGGGCTTTGAGTGCCCTCTATCATCCTATATAAGGGCATCTCAGCCTTTACCTCTTCCTTATATCATCGGCAATGAGTAAGGCTTCTTACAAGATTCTCTATCCCCTCTTGAGGTCATTGAAGGATCCAGAATGGCAGCAATTGGAGTTAAGCAGTCTTTACGGTCTTAGATTCCTCCATTAGGTAAAACTCGACATCCCTTTCTTTAGAATAGTTATAGACTTTTGGGATGTTAGATCATATATTTCGTTTTAATGGGCAAGAGTTTTGCCCCCTATATGGGAAATTTAGTGCTATCTTTGGCGTCTCCCCTACTAGCATAGATGATATAATTGTGCTGCCACTTGACAACCCTACTCTAGGCGATGTTGTTGACTTCTTCCATATCTCTTATGATGTCATGCAGGCCCACACAGTTAACCACTAGGTGGTACTTTCTTCCATGATACTACTGATAGGGACTACCGAGAAGACCTTCGCTTCCTGGCTTCATGTAATACAATTATGTCTCTTTTCTCAATTCTTGCTAATATTAGCAGATGGCTATGGAGACGCTCTTTTGACAAGTTTGATCCCTCAGATGTAATCAAGTTCTACTTTAGTACCTTTCATACTGGCTAAGACACTGATCGGCCTAGATCAAGTGAAGTCAGGGGTGAGCCCTAAGTTTTCTAACAGTTTGCTTCTTCACCAGTTGACATCATCATCGTCGTTTTTTTGTCACACAAAATACTTTTTTAGCTTGTCCATGTTGATTGGTTCTGTGAACTCATTCCCATCCATGTCAGATATCTTGACTACACCACTGGTCATTATCTTTCTAACCAAGAATGGTCCTTCCCAATTTGGTTTGAACCTCCCTCGCGGATTGGGCACTGATGCTCTACCTTGTTTAAGTATCAAATCCCCTTCTTAGATCTTCTTCTATTTTACTCTTTTGTCAAACACCCCGGCTATCCGTCTTTGATACAATTATGTGACAGAGGCTTCATCCTTTTTTCATCTAAAAGTGCCAAATGCTCACACCGATCTTGGGCCCACTTATCTTTGAGGATTCTTTCTTCAGTCATAACCCTTGCAGACCGTGTTCTTACTTCTATAGGTAGCAGTGCTTCAGTCCCATAGAGCCAAGGAGTTGCTCCTCTTGAACTCCGACTAGTGGTCCTACATCCGTATAGCATGAATGGTAACTTCTCAATCTAATCTCGGTAAGTCTGGACCGTCTATGCAAGCATCTTCTTAATGCTTTTACTGGCTGCTTCAATCACATCATTAGCTTATCGGCAGTGTAGATGGTCGATCTTGTATCGCCTTAATAAATCCCTTGTTCCTCCTTGAAATTGAACACCATTATATGTTACCACGTGGTGTGGCACTCCAAATCTATAAATAATGTGTCTTTTAATAACCTGGCTATCTGTTTTGCCTCCAGTTTATTGAAAGACTCTGCTTGTATCCATTTTGAAAAGTAGTCTATTGCTATAACTATGTATCGATGTCTGGTTAAGGATTATGGCCATATTTCTCTTATGATAACAGTCCCCCATGCTGCAAAGGGCCAAGGTGATGACATGCTCTGTAATTCTACTAGTGGTTGATGAGTCGAATCCCCATGAATCTGACACTTATGACATGTCTTCATAAACTTCACATAGTCAATTTCCATGGTTAACCATAAGAACCCTTGTCCCATGATCTTCTTCGTTAAGGCTAGCCCATTCATGTGAGGTCCACAAATCCCTGCATGAACTTCTTCCATAATTTGTCGAGCTCCCTTTTGATCAACACACCTTATCTACAGACCATCCACCATTCTCTTGCACATCATTGCTTCCTGGTGTGCATAATGTTGGGCTAACCACTTCAAAGCTTTCCTATCTTTTTCGTCTGCTTCCTCCAAATACTTTTCAGATCATAAAATCAAGGCTTCTTTCCAACATCAACCTCCATCACCCATTTCTCTTGGTAGCACAGATGACGAGCATGTGTTACCACTAATGGCTTCATCGTTGATTTCTCTGAACTCTCCCAAATACTAAAGACGCATCCGGTGAACCCCAGTTTCTTGGTGAAAGGTAGTATCTCTCTAGTAGGAGAAATGATGACAACTTCTACTCCTGCTCCATTTCTATTTGACGCCCTCTCGAAGTACAGTTGCCATCCCATTGTTATAATGGCCCTTAAATGTTCATCAAGAAACTCTAATTCCCATGGTTCATCATTTTCTATTTGGTTTGTTTATAGGAATGTTGCACTATTCTCCTCTTCACTACCTTCTTAGTAACATATTCAATATTGAACTCTGATAGTTGTACTAACCATTTGGCCAGCTTTCCCACTAACGATGATGCTTCATACAGGTACTTGATTGGGTCCATTTTGGAAACTGCTTGTACCTTGTATGAGTGGAAATAGTGGGTAAGCTTCTTCGAGGCCCACGCTATTGCTAAGCGAGTCTTTTCCGCCTGAAATATTTTAGCTTATACTCCAACAAATTCTTACTCACCTAGTAGATTACATGTTCCATGTTGTTCTCATCAGCTTGTGCTAGCATGGCTCTTATTACCTATTTTTCAGCTGCCAAACACAGGATCAATAGTTTTCCTGGCTTTAGAGGTCTTGACATAGTTGGGTTAGCCAAATACTCTTTTACTTTCTCAAACTTTTGGCACTGTTTATTCCATTCTATCAGATAATTCTTCCTCAATAATTTGAAATTGGCATGCAAACAATTGTGAGCTTAGTAATTAACTGACTGATGTACTGGATTTTACCCAGGAACCCTTAGACCTTCTTTTTCATCTTGGGCGTTAGCATCTCCACGATGGCCTCTACCTTATCTGGGTCAACTTCTATCCCTGTTTACCAACTATGAAACGTAATAGCTTTCTTGAAGTTACTCCAAACACACACTTTTTTGTGTTCAACCTTAGTAGATACTTTTCTACCTTTTTTAAAAAATTCTCCAAGGCTTCAAAGTGCTCCTCCCATGTATCAGATTTGACCATCATCTCGTCCATATAAACCTCGATCCGCTTGTGGATCATATCGTGAAAGAATGTTGTGGCCATCCTTTGATAGGTTAGTTCAGCATTTTTCAACCCAAACGGCATCACCTTATAACAAAAAGTCCCCCATTTTGTGACAAAGGCCATTTTCATCTTGTTTGCTACTGCCATCATGATCTCATTGTATCTTGCGAATCCATAAAAAAAAAAATAGTTTGCTTGATGCCACACTATCCACCAACACATCTATATATGGCAAAGGGAAGTCATCCTTTGGTGATGCTTTGTTCAGATCCTGATAGTCCATGCACATCCTTACTCTGCCATCTTTCTTTGGTGCTTGGACTATATTAGCCAAATATTGAAGGTAGTTCAGCATATCTAGGAATTTTGCCTCCATCTGCTTAATGACCTTTTCTTCAATCTTTTGTGCCCATTTCAGCTTCATCCTTCTCAATTTCTATTTAACCAGCTTCATGTGTGAATAAGTGTGAATGGTATGCTCTACTATGTTGTAATCAACTCTAGGCATATCATCATTGGATCAAGTAAACATTTTCTCATGTTCTCTCAATATTTTTTCAAATCTCTCTCTTTTCTCAAGAGTTGTATCATGAGCAATGCATATGTTTTTTGGATTATCAATTGTACCAATATTAATATTACGAGTGTTTGTGAGATGAATATCAAATATGCTATTAAATTGAAATTCATGCAAGTTGCCATCAAGGAAAACATCGCATAAGCAAAGTTAGATTTTATTGGATCAAATTTATTTACAAGCAAAGTATCCTCAAACAACTCAAGAACATAAACATCTTTATCATTAGCCATTTCTTCTTCAATGAGGGTGGCTAGATAAAAAAGAGCCTCCTCTTCGAAGCGTGCTACCACTTTCACTACCTTCTCCCCCAATATCAGCTTTTCCATTTCCTTGTCTAGTTCATTGATCTTCGAAGCCTTTGGGCTCATCACATCCTTGAAGATTTCAAACCTTGGCTTTAGGATGCCATTACAGCTCTATGGTTTAGCCTCTCCATCATACATGGCCTCTTCTGCCGTCATAAACTTGATAGACCTCTTGCCCCTAGTTAGGCTATGTCTTCGTCAGAGTCAAAACCCAGTCATCTCTTGTTGCTTTGCCTCCTTAATCTCAGGGAAAGTAGATACTCTAACAAAGCTCTTTCTAAGCCTGGTCCTAAGCATGCACCCTTGCTTTTTCATAATGCTGATGACCATTGGCTTGAGCTGGTCAATCATCGATACCTAGTACCCACCTACATAGGGTATCTTTTTTCTTTTGTGCTCAGGGCTACAACTACAGGTAAGGACTCAGCCTGGATTGTTATCTCTACTCCTTCAGAGATGAAGCAAATGGCCTGATGCACAGTGGATAAGACACCTCCCAAGGGATGGAATCATGCATGTCTTAACAATGCTATAAAAGTTACTGGGATAGCAAGTATAATAAACTCTACCATCACTTTAATTAGGCTAGTTTTCACCAAGGCTTCAAAAGTTCTGATTGCACTCCTTTTTGTGTCATTGTAGGCCTTGATGACTACCTAGGATGGCTTAAACTCCTTTTGTTCAATCCCAAATTTGTTCAAGAACTTCAACGGTACCAGGTCAATTGCTAACCCATTGTTTACTATAAAATATGAGGTCTTCTTCCCATGAATCTCAATAGCTATAAATAGCGGTTTGTTGTGATTCCTTCCTTCTAAGGGTAGATCTGCATCCGAGAAATTGATCAGGCTCTTTTGTATCTATTAAAAGTAACCATTGTAATCATCTCTCAGGGTTGGAGATGAGGGAAATCGGTATTCCAGCCAAAGCACTGGCCATTGCTTCTCTATACTTCTGGGACAAAATAAGCAAGTCCCAAAATTCTTGCATTAGCCTATGTTTTCTTCAACCATCTGAGGAGTAGGTCATTCTCTTATTTCTTCTTGTCTTTGTCTTACCCTTCCTTCTTTTGTTCTCCTTCAACTTCTTTTGCTTTTCGGTTTTTATCGAATCTCCCACTCTAGGTTAAGCCTTAAACCTCTTCCTCCTTTTCATTAGCGACCCCCTTGCTTTCACTCTCTCTATTTCTTAGTGTTTCTTCCTTACCAAGTGTTTCTTCCTTATCATTAAAGCTATACCAAAAAGCATCCTTCTCTCTATTGTCTTCTCTATTCTTGAAGTCATCCTAGAAATCTTCTATCGTTCTCCCCCTATTCCTAGGTTGTATCTCTTCCCCATCACTAAAGTCATAATAGAAGTCATGGATGGTTTCATCATTATTCCATATGCCCATGACAATTTCAATGTCTTCATCCTTACTGTCACTAACACACATATCAACTCCCATCCATCCAACACTTCAGGAGTAAACTTATACTATGATGTCAAGCAATTTCTAGTAATCAACATCCACTCCTTGAACCGTGACACATCCGAAAAAGGATTGTCTCCCAAGTATAGGAGTGTTGTAGTAATAAACCCGGTGAGTCCGAGGTCGATCCACGAGGAAGTAGATTTTACCGCTACAAATTATAAGGTAAGCAAATATGATATGATTGATTCAAAGAGATGGCAAGATAATATCAATGAATATTAGTAAAGAACAAGTTTGTAAACAATAATTGAGAATCACACAAGAGAAATAAACATAATAATAATGAAAGCTAAGGTTAGGGGATCCGCCCTTGATATTTCGAATAAGGATAAACAACCCATTTTAGTTATATGAATTATATTTGCTTAGTTACCAATATTTATACCACTACTTGTAAATGAGTTCAAGCATCCAATGTGCCAATCTCTATATGTCGACAACAAATCAAGGTTCCTAACTAGATTCATGTCGGTAAGGAAAAACCATACGACATCTAGAAATGATCCAAGCATTTGATGTGCCAAGGATTGTCTACAATGGATCAAAACCTCCACTTTACGAGTGGTGTCAAGATTGATTAAGAAAGTAAATATAACTCATATAAAATAAACAATATAAGATTATGATAATTAAGCACATATCAAGGGTTAGAGAATCCTTACTCTCATATCAAGGGTTTCACCCTTTCACCTTAGCAAGAGAGAAATTAGAAAGACATTATAAGAGAAAGAAAATAAAATGCAAGAAAAAGAAAATTCATTAATAACATAAACACACAAATACAAAACAAGATCCTAGCCAAAGCCAAAATGATCCAGCCAAAGCCAAAATGATCCAGCCAAGGCCAAGATGCCCTAATGGGTCACAAGGCACCTCTATTTATAGATACATCCAGGGGCAAACTTGTCAAATTACAAGGGCATAATTGTCAAATATTAGTTGTAAATATCTTTGACAATTGGGATCATTAGGCAACGACTTTGACCATCAATTTTGACATCGAAATGTTGTGAATTTTAATCACATGTCTTCATGAAAGTTGTAGATATTTCTCTCAGCTTTCTAGAACATATTGATTTGCACATTTTCGATACGTAGTTTGAGAGATACGGTTCAAATACTGAGGCCTGGTCAGACTGGGCCGAGACTGTAGATGGGTTCACTTCAAGCCCAATTTTGGTTCACTAAGAGCCCGAATTTGATGATGTTTGTGAAATGTAATCTTGTAGACAATTAAATCAGCTTTCCAAAACATTAAGAATTGCACCATTCTGATCTATAAATAGAGAGTTATGCCCATTTTACCAAACCTACATCAAAACCGAAATTAAGAGAAAGTTAATTTAAAAGATGTAAAGACTACAAATATGCTTAAGTTGAAGAATTTAATGACACTATTAATGCAATATGATGAACTAAACTCTTATTAAACATGCATATTTAAGTGTTCATCACACCCCCCAACTAGCTTTTTGCTAGTCCCTAGCAATTAAAGCGTTATTATTTAGAAGTGATTTATAGAATTTTACATCCAAGGTAGTCATTATTACACTCTCTTTGATTTTATCCAAATAAACAAACTCTCAACCAATTATTATTATTATTTTTTTATGACTCATGTACCCTTCGGTCAAGATATCTATAAACCTTCTTTTTGTGCTCAGTCAACACATGACTATGGGGCCTATTAGAATGAAGCCATATCGTTTCTAATATTTGTTAAGGCTAACAACCTTAGGTAAGAGGCATTTATTCATTTTATATATATATATATATATATATATATATATTTTTCTCTCTGTTTTTTTGTTTTTTAAGGAATGCATCTTTAACCCATGTAGCGAGCCTTAGGCTAATGACTCCCAGACCAGTTGGCCTTAGGGCATTAGGTGTTAAGACAACCCTTCGAGCTTAACGACTCGGGTTGCCGATGCTTTATTTTTGCTTAGAAACTTGTGGATAGTGCAATGTTCAATCCCATTAAGCTTTCTCCTTAATCCATGTATCGAGCTTTGGGCCAATAGCTCCCAAACCAGTTGGTCTTAGGGTATTAGGTGTTGAGGCACCCCTCGGGCTTAATTGCTCGAATTAAGGAGGCTACGAGACCAAACTTATCCACAATTGCTCTCTTCTTTTTTCTTTTTTTTTCACTTTTTTTTCACTTTTTTTTTTTAAACTTTCCCCTTCCTTTGTGTTGTTATCCTAAGCAAAACAAAAGAACTCAATATTACAACATTTCATTTTGCCATCCACAATCATGCATCAAGGTATGTGTGTGTGTGAAGAAAAGTTCATGAATACTTGCTTAATGAGTACATAAGCACACAATTTTTAAATGATAAGGTTGTGAGAGTTCATAGATTTGAATAATTCAAAGTGAAATGAATAAGACCTCCTTGTTATAAAATTCAAAAATCAAGACTAAATAATATCAAGTTAGCTAAATGAGTTCACAAGATCAAAATAAAATGACAAATTGGTTAGAATGGGTTTCAAGAGTTCAAACTGGCCCTCCCTACTCTGCCATTTCTGACCCAGAATGCGTCTCAAGAGGATTTGAACTCCTTACACCGCACTCTGAATCAATTACTAACTCACTTTTTTTTTAAGAAAAAAGAAAATTCAAGACACACTTATGTCTACTATCCTTCCCCCCCAACCAAATAAAATATTGTCCTCAATGTTTAAATGTAGAGAGATAAAGTATAGGAGACATTACCTGAAGCTTCTGTTATTCAAGAGAGATGACCTGAAAGACTCATAAAATAAAATAAAATAAAGCACAAGAAATCATTACAAATAGAGATTCAGATCCAATTTGCACTTTTTGTTTTGCCCTCCTGCCCAATTAATTTGAGTACTAGCTGGATCAGTTTCATACTCAACTTCTTGTAAATTGTCAAGTAACTCACCAGCAGAAGTGGCAGAAATAAGGATCTGTCTTGCCCAATGTGGGATAAAATTTTGTTCTACAGCTGCATCAACAAAACTTATTAAAAGAACAAAGAAATTGTTAACATTCAACAAACCTATGGGTTTTTAATGAAGGTTCAGTTGGGCCCAAAAGGTAATTTGAAAATTTTCTTCAAAAGTATCAAAGCCACCTAGTAAAGCAATAAAGGCATCTGAATTGATGAGCATATGTGCCATGCGTTCATGCATAGAGGAGACTTGTAACTCATGACCAACCGTTTTTCCAGCAATGCTTTCTATAGCCAAAGCTTTAGGAATAGCTCCTAAAACTTGACTACCTCTTACACGTGCAGCTCTTGACATACAACCCATTAACCCGAGGCTACCTCCCCCATAAACCACATGAATCTTTCTTTCAGCTAGTAGTCTACCAAGAGAATTTGCTGTCTCGACACACTCTTCACTTTTACCCGGTCGAGATCCACAGAATACACATATCTTTTGAATTCGACGTTTTGAAGTTCCCTCCATGTTTATGCAACTCTCTAACTATGTGTGAAGAAGAGAACAAGTGATGTGGTATTTATGGAGTGTAAAAAGGTATGCTAATGATGACATCCAAATAGGTAGCTCGGCTGCTTGTTGAAAAATTCAACAATTATGCATAGAAATTCAAAAAAAGATGATGAAATAAGATACCATAAGTCAAACAAAAGATACAAATTCAAAAATGACAGCTATATGACATTAAAATTCAAAAATGATGACACACATGCATATTATAGGTAGTTGTGACTGTGGCTGACATCTTCCTCCGGTTTTACGTCCAGAAACGGCTTAAACACCTTCTATGAGTTGGGGATATGCTTCCCATCTAGTTTTCTTATAAACTGGCAAACAGGGTCGTTTTGAGTCAGATTCCCAAGACTATAGCGTCCTGCTCATCTCGAAATTGTGTCCACAAATTAAAAATTTCACGCTGCAAAAGTCCACAAGAATGCGTCTCAAGAGTCCCTGGCAACGACGCCAAAAACTTGACACATCCAAAAAAGGATTGTCTCCCAAGTATAGGAGTGTCGAAGTAATAAACCCGGTGAGTCCGGGGTCGATCCACGAGGATGAGCTTTTCGCGCTACAAATTAAGAAGGTAAGCAAATATGAATGATTCTGTTCCAAGAGCTGGCAAATCATTCAATGAATATTATTAAGAACATTTGTAAAACAATAATTAGAATCACACAAGAGAAATAAACGACGATAATAGGAATGCTAGGTTGGGGATCCGCCCGTAGATCTTTCGATAAGGATACAACCATTTTATGTTATATGATTTATTTGCTAGTTACCATATTTATATCACCACTCTTGTAAATGGGTTCAAGCATCCAATGTGTCAATCTCATATGTCTACAACAAATCAAGGTCCTAACTAGATTCGTGCCGGTAAGGAAGAACTATACATCATCTAGAAAGGATCCAAGCATTTGATGTGCCAAGGATTGTCGACAATGGATCAATACCTCCACTTTACGAGTGGTGTCAAGATTGATTAAGAAATTAAATATAAATCATATTGAATAAACATTATAAGATTAAGATTATTAAGCACATATTAAGTGTTAGAGAATCCTTATTCTCATATCAAGGGTTTCACCCTTTCACCTTAGCAAAAGAGAAATTAGAAGAACATTATAATAGAAAGAAAATAAAATGCAAGAAAAAAAAAATTCATTAATAACATAAACACACAAAACACAATACAAGATCCTAGCCAAAGCCAAAATGTTCCAGCCAAGGCCAAGATGCCTAATGGGTCATAAGGCACCTCTATTTATAGATACATCCAGGGGCAAACTTGTCAAATTACAAGGGTATAATTGTCAAATATTAGTTGTAAATATCTTTGACAATTGGGATCATTAGGCACCGACTTTGACCATCAATTTTGACATTGAAATGTTGAGAACTTTAATTACATGTCTTCATGAAAGTTGTAGATATTTCTCTCAGATTTATAGAACATATTGATTTGCACAATTTGGATACGTATTTTGAGAGATACGATCCAAATACTGAGGCCTGGTTAGACTGGGCTGAGACTGTAGATGGGTTTACTTCAAGCTCAATTTTGGTCCACTAAGAGCCCGAATTTGATGATGCTTGTGAAATTTAATCTTGTAGATAATTGAATCAGCTTTCCAAAACATTAAGAATTGTACCATTCTGATCTGTAAATAGAGAGTTATGAACCATTTTACCAAACCTATAACAAAATCAAAATTAAGAGGAAGTTAATTCCAAAGATGCAAAGACTACAAATATGCTTAAGTTGAGGAATTTAATGACACTATTAATGCAATATGATGAGCTAAGCTCTTATTAAACATATATATTTAAGTGTTCATCAAACTGCATCAAAGTCATTTCCATCGATTCTTCTCGAATTTGGGTCCTGACTTCTACCAATATTGTGTGATCATCGTCGAAGGACCTCTTGACCTCTTCTTCTGTAACTCTTAAGGCAGTCACAAAAACCTTTTCTTCACTTTCATCATTGTCACTATCTTCACTGTTGCCAACCTAAATCAGTTGTGACCATGTCCCTTCTTTCATCTACCTTCCCATTTCCTCTAGTGACTTAACTTGACTTTCACCCATCCTTTATTCTGCGAGTAGATCTCAGCTGCCAGTGGCTTTATATCGAGCAGTTCAATGCCTTTCTTTAGCTTGCCTTCTTCTTTTTTCTTTTTCAACCATTCTTCAAATTTTGACATGGTTATTTCCACCTGTTTTCTCTCAACTTGGATCCCGACTACTAACGGAGTCACATGGACTGGGCCATTTGAATCTTTTTGCTTTCCTTTTTCAAGGATCTTAGGATCTTTTCTTTAATGATTCTTGAATCAATCATGAAAACCTTTCGAAAGTTCATACTATGATCCCTTTCCTTGCTTAATGGCATGCATTGGCTTTGAATCCTCATGTCTTTAAGTGGTGTGTACTCATCATCTCCCTTATTGAGTGGGGTATACTTAGTTTTGTCATCCCTTAAAAAGATAGGCATGTACTTGCCCTCATCATCACTGAGCAGGTTGAACTCATCTTCTCCTCTTAATGGCCTATATTTCCTCTACACCTCTTCTTCACTCTCTTCATCCTCACTTGTGTCTATTCGATTTCCAAATACTGTCTAGCCTCTTTTCTGGCCATCCACTACTTCATGAAGGGGTTCTCCTTCTTCACTTTTATCCCTTCATCTATGTAGCCTCATTTAGCTCCTTTTTTCGACATCTAGTGTCTTCTAAAGGTGCTTAAAGTTCTAGCCTCTTTTCTCTCCTCCTACTTTCCATATGAGCAATGTTGCTCATTTTTCTTCATCCATTTATCTTGGAAGGCTTCCAAAACTTTGGCTGTCCTTTCTTCTTCTTTATTTCTTTCAAATGACTTTAGGATTTCCCCCTTAGTAATTCCTGAGTCAATCACGTTCACACATGGTGGTGACACATTTTTGTAGTTAGGCAATGTGTTATTGCAACATTGGGTTGCTGCTTACCTGAATTCGGTATTTGGCTGTTGTTGATCAGATCTTGTATCTAATGCTTGAGATGAGTACAACTATCAGTAAGGTGGTCAATGGTTTGTTGGAAGTGATAGTATTTATTGAACTTATGATTTGGCAAGAAAGGACCCTGCTAGTCTTCCTTTGGCAATGGTAACAACTCAGAACATGCACACAGCTTCTCAAAAACATTGGATAGTGATTGCCTTAGGTTGCTAAACTGTCTTTTGGTCGAATCGCATTCACTTTGTTTGGAGGCTTACCCTCCTCTTCGTCCTCCACCTCCTCCCTGGCAAAAGTTTCTTCTTGGAAGCTCTTCTTTTGCTTAGCTTTAGCATCCTTAATCTAGATGCTAGGATCATATAGATCCTCAAATATTCTTAACGAGAATCAAGTCAGGTGGTCCTAGATAGGAGTAAGAGCTCCTTTCACCACTATCCTTACTTGGTGTTTATTACGGTTTTGAAACCATCTGTGCGACTTTTGATCTGCAACGAACTTGACACTCCAAAAATGCATCACATTGTTTCTGGTGAGTTATCTCCAAGTCTCTCAATGTCATACCGAGCCAGGTCTTGTAGGAATACTGGTCTACAAATTTCTTAGATAATTCAATTAAATCCTCTCTCACGCTATCTTCTTGTTCGAGATACCACTTTGGTGCTTGTCCCTCCAACAAGTGAATGAAGAACTTCATGATCAATTCCCTGATAGGTTCGTCATGCCTATCACAACAACATAGTGTCAGAGGTAAGAATTTGGGTTCCTATCTCCTGTGAATTTCACTAGAGTAGGCATCTTAAACTTCAAAGGCAGCCCTTCAATCTACATATCAGCTAGGTCATCTATTTTCTTTAGGCCTATCTTCTTCATCATGCTTTGAAGCTTTTCAAGATCTCTCCTCATAGTTTCTATTGGCCTTGAGATTGTACTGCTTATCATGAAAGCCCTTTTAAGAGTGTGGGTTGGCCTAGCCTTCTCCACTGCTAGTGTTGTAGTCTTTTGACCTGTTAAGTGGGTCTTTACTAGAACCTTCTCTATTAGGACCTATGACAGGCCCTGTAGTTGGTGGAAGCCTAGTGGTTATCAAGTTCATTATATCCAACATTTGTTGTCTTAAAACATCTATGTGCGCCCTCATCTTATCTATTCCACTCGAAGGATCTTATTTAGCCACAATTTTCTCTTCTTTTGATTCTATCCTTTCTAGTATGTCTTCTTCTATCTCCACAATTTTGGTTTAATTTCTATGTAGACAACCTTATTTCCTGATCCAAGCCATGATGACTACAAATGCAAGGGGCCAACATGATGCATGGGTGCATGTATGCATGAATACAATGCATGCTTATTCACAGTAAAGAGGCATAGTCATGACATAGTTACCTTCCAACCTTATTACTGCCACACATCGGTGAAGTCATTTCCCTGGGATTTTTAGCTTTGGTTCCCCATCAACTAGGGATAGGGAGCTGATAGATACTCTCTCAAGATGTGGGCCTTTTTGTGATTCCATATGATTTCCAAGGTTCAATTTGTGGTTTTTGTCTAATTGTTTGGAAATCACAGCTATAATTTGTGCTATGCGCATGCCAATTTTCAGACACGCGCATACCTCTAAATCTTTGGTGGTTAATTTCAAAACAATTCGGTAGTAAATTACTTATGGTTTCGAGGTGTGCAAATCTCTCTCAAATGGGTGAAAACATCAAGTAACCAAGACTGATACCTTAACTACTATGACAATGGTTCGATATCAACTGGGTATCATTCAGTCAATTTGGAAGCATAGTCGAAAATTCATAGTATCTATATATTGGGTTATAAAAGGCTTTGATAGGTGTCCATTTATGTATTACTTTCATATCAATTTGTCCATGTTTCTTTGCTATATTCCTTGGTATTTTTATGTTTTTGTGTGGTTTGATGTTTGTAGGAGTTTTGGAGCAACTTGCACAAAAATGGAGTAAAACCCTTCATTTTCACCTCTGCTAATTAGCCAATTTCTCGGAGTTGATTGTATCGATATACAATTAACCGGATAACATGCTATATACCATTGAAAAGCTCTCGAAGTCTATTTTCTGGAGAAATTTACGGTTCACGAATTTATGTAGTGTACCAAAAGTTGTGATAAAAATGGTATCAGAAGTGTATATTTATAATTCCATATATCACTGTAGCATGTTATTAAATACGAGGCACTGTAGCAAGTTACTGTAGCAGAGTATATAAACACATTTTAGGGTTTTATTTTCATAACTTGAAGAGGGGAGAACGTGGTGGAGGCTGCAGCTCTGGAATTCTTTCATCTCTTGGAGTTCTTGAAGGAGAAAGGAAGCTTGGAAAGAGGAAGAACTACAATCCAAAGAGAATTACATCAAATTTGCAAGTTTTTCCCTTCCCTTTCATTTTCTGGAATGTCTCCATGTTGTATTGTATTTACCACTTCTTAAACATGTGTAACTGAATCTGAATTGGTTGAGGGTGATTTCAAAGCCCTTGATATGGTTTTTGTGAATTGATTGTGCAAGGAATTGTTATCCAATTCTCTAATTGAAGTTGCTTGTATTTTCCCATGTTTAATGCTTATGATTGCTTGCTGGATTGTATTTGGGTGGCCAACTGAATATTAATCTGGATATTGTCTATTGCTAGACTAGAAATCTTGATCCGTAATTGTCTTGAATTTCTAATCATTAGTAGCAAAATTGTGATCAGAGATTGCAATTGTAGAATATAACCTAAGTTAAATAATCCGAGCTTGTGTGTTTATTGCTTAGATCAACCTGTCTTTCTTTTCATAATGCATCCATTGAATTAAATTTAGAGAGCTTGTTCTAGGTTGTTTAATGGATAGAGATTAAATAAAGAGCCTGTTTTATTTAACAACAAAGTAAGGAAAGATTGGGATAATAGAGCTTATTATTATCTACGGTTGATAATTTCAATGGTGTAATTGGATGATAATCCTACAATTAATTCGCAAATCCATATCTTGTGGTAGAGAAGGATCCCTTAACCAGATTTCTCTCATTGATCTTTTATTCAAATTAACTTCTGTTTTGTTATTCTTAATTTGCATTCTTATTTCATTTAGTTAATCATTCAACAAAACCCCCCCTGTTTAGTTTATCGTTGCTGGAAAATAACGAATTCAATTAGAATCAATCCTCGTGTGAACGATATCTACTTATCACTTTATTACTTGTGCGACTAGTATACTTGCTAGTTTCGAACGCATCAAGTTTTTGGCGCCGTTGCCGGGGATTGATTTTCTAATCAATTTGTTATTCTGTTTTTACTACTGTTTCTTGATTGTTATTTCCTGATTGTTTGTGTTTAGGCTTTTATGTCCGAGGGAGAATCGGATCAACGACTTAAGAGAATTAAGGAGTTTCTCCAATCCTCGAATTTAAGGCTAAATCGGTCAATTTCAACTCCACCTCCAGAATTTGACCTTGCACGACACACTTCCCTCCCATCTTCTTGCAGATCAATCAAATCTGAATCGGAAGCAGTGGCGATGGAAAACAATCAGACTCTTATGGAGTTAGCGGCTCCAATTATTGATCAACAACCGCTGTGCATAAGCACCAATTTTGAGGTAGAATTTGAGCTTAAATCTGGACTAATTCGTCTCTTGCCTACATTTCATGGTTTTGTAGGAGAGGATCCTATCAAATACCTTAGAGAATTTCATGTGGTATGCTCAAGGTATGAAGCCAACATAGGCGTAGTCTGGCATGTGAATCAAAGAGTATCAGATGTTGGATAGACTTTCCATTGCTCGATGTCGTGCATAGTTCATAGGGCGTATAGTATGTAGTGAGGTGGACTTATAATATCTCAACCATTGTGGTAGATAATTATTAGCTACGTGATATCTAGTTGGTGAAGTTAAACTCTTTTTGGAGAAATACTTTCCAGCCTCGAAAGTTACAAATATTAGAAAAGATATTAGTGGCATTCGACAACACAATGGAGAATCACGTCATGAATATTGGGAGAGATTTAAGAGGTTATGTGCTAGCTGTCCAAACCACCAAATTAGTGATGGACTCCTAATTCAATATTTCTATGAGGGTCTCCTACCATGGAAAGGAGTATCATTGATGCTGCTAGTGGTGGAGCACTAGTTAATAAAACACCGAACGTGGCAAGACGTTTGATTAGTGACATGGCAGCGAACTCCCAACAATTCAGCAGTCAATTTGAGCCACAACTACCAAAAAGAGTAAATGAGGTAATTACTTCAAACATTGAACAACAACTTTGTGAACTTACCTCTCTTGTAAAAAAAATGGCTGTAGGACATATGCAGCAATCTTATGCATGTGGAGTATGTTCTGCCATGGACCATCCAACCGACGTGTGTCCAACTTTGCAAGAAGGAGATACAGAACAAGCCAATGCCATGGGTGGATTTCCAGGACAACCAAGGCAAAGGTATAGTCATCATCAACCAATCACTCCAAATGCCTTAACCAAATCACCACCGGTTTCAATCAATCAAGAGTGCCGCAATCTTTTCAATGGAACCACAACCAGCACCACAACCAGCTCAACAAAATTCAGGTATGTCTCTCCAGGATATTGTTAAAGCACTTGCCACTAACACAATGCAATTTCAGCAGGAAACTAGGGCAAGTATCCAAAACCTGGAAAATCAAAGGGGACAATTGGCCACTAACATGAGCAAATTTGAGAGTCAAAGCTCAGGAAAATTACCTTCTCAGCCGGTGATCAATCAAGAGAGAATGCTAGTGCTGTAACTTTGAGAAGTGGGAAGCAATTAGAGATTCCACCAAAGAAATCACAAACTGATGAAGGGGATGACACCCCTTCCACCATGAATAAAACATCATCTTCTAAGGTAAATCCTAAAACTCATATTCCTTCATATGTTACTCCCCCACCTTTTCCTATCAGATTTGCAAAATCAAAGAAGGAGGACCAAGAACAGGAAATCCTAGAAACTTTTCGCAAGATCGAGGTAAATATACCACTTCTGGATGCTATTAGCAAGTACCTCGTTTGCAAAATTTCCTCACGGAGTTTATGCACCAACAAGAGAAAGTTTGAATGGAAATGAGAAAGTAAGTGTAGGGGAAAATGTTTCAGCTGTATTGCAAAGAAAAATTCTTCCGAAATGCAAAGATCCAGGTACGTTCACCATTCCATGCACCATTGGTAGAACCAAGTTTGAAAGAGCTATATTAGATTTAGGAGCATCCATTAATATCATGCCATATTCTATTTATGCTTCTTTAAATCTTGGACCTCTTGCGGAAACTGGTATTACCATTCAACTTGCTGATCGTTCTAAGGCATATCCCAAGTGAGTTGTGGAAGATGTGCTTGTGCAAGTAAATCAATTGGTTTTCCCAGCAGACTTCTATGTTCTTGAAATGGAGGATTAGACATCTCCTAATCCAACACCAATTCTTTTGGAGAGACCATTCTTGAAAACTGCTCGAACTAAGATTGATGTTCATGATGGCACTCTCACCATGGAATTCGATGGTGAGGTGATTCGTTTTAATATTTTTGAGACAATGAGGTACCCTAATGACTTGCATTCTGTTTTTGCAGTTGATGTTATTGATTCTTTGCCACAACAACATTTTGAGTTAACTCACAAGGATGGATTGAAAGTAGTTTTTAGTGAGCACATAGGGACAGAAAATTCCAAGGAATCAAGAAGGTTGATACAAGTGTCCAAAGAAATGGAGAAAGCTGTGGCAAGCTTAGATGAGACCATAGCTATAACCACAAATAGGTATGATGTTTCGTGCATTCAATTTCCCTTATCTAATGTGAAACTTCTACCTTCTATGATGAAAGCCACTACCTTGGAGCTTAAGCCTCTTCCAGATCATTTGAAGCATGGATTCTTGGATAAGAATGATCCTTTGCCAGTTACAATAGAAATGGGCCTTGCACCATTACAAGAAGAGAAACTCATCCGAGTACTTAGAGATCACAAAACAGCTATTGGGTGGACGATTGTTGACATCCAAGGACCAGCCATATGCCTGGACCTAATCTTGTGGGAAAACAGGATCCAAGCCCATTAGTGAAGCACAGCAGAGATTAGACCCTCCCATGATGGAACCAACGTCGGGCTGAGGACGTTAAACCAAGCGCTTATTGGGAGTCAACCCAATGTTTTTGCAAAATAAATAAAAAAAAGAAAAGAAAAATAAAATAAGGTAATAATGATCGATTTTTGTGTCTCGAGGAGATTCCTTTCGTAGGCCATCAAATTGATCAAGTTTTATCTCTCTTTGCCATCTGTCTCATTTGTTTTTATATTTTTTTTACTTGTTTTTGACTTTTGTTTGTTATTGTGTTGTTCTCTCTTTTATGTGTCTTTAGTTTCGTTTTTGCTCTTTTCTTTTCCTTTCTTTTGTTTAATTTGATTATTCCGTACTTCGAATTCATTTGTGCAACAGATTGAGGAAACATCCAAATGGGAGCCGAAGTCATTGCTCGAAGGTTTGAATCGTGCATATCTGGGAGAAAGAACAAACTCAATCGCATTATCGGTAATATCTCTCCTTTTCTTCTCTTCAATGGATGCTGATATTTTTCTATCGAACCTTCATAAATATTTCCTTTCACTTCCTCAAAATGCTGTGTTTAAAATTTATAAAGTACGGATGACTAGACTTTGGGCATTGATGCTCCTACATGTGCCTGCTGATATCCGATGGCTTATCGAAGCCAAGGTGAGATTGTCCGGTGAGCCGGACATTAATCTCGCAAAATACATGCCTGGTCTAGGAAAGAGCTACTACGCCAAGAGGCGAAGAGCGAAAAGTTTACAAGTATGTTATAAATTTGCTAGATGGAATTGTAACCAGACTTGTCGTTCATTAGGTTTTGCGTCCAGGAATAGAGAAGATAAACTTTCATTTATTTAGAATGGTTTGAGTAATGAGTCGCTGGATAATGTTTTATTAACTCTTGAGTCACATTCTTGCGGACTTGTTCAGCGTGAAATGCTTAATCTATGGACACAATTTCGTGATGAATTGCAGTGTTATAGTCTAGGAAATCTGACTAAAAACGACCCTGTTTGCCAGTTTATAAGAAACTGGATGGGAAGCAAATCCCCGACTCATAGAAGGCGTTTCAGCCGTTACTGGACGTAAAACCAGAGGAAGATGTGAGCCACAATCACAAGTACTTGTATATTTGAATGTGTGTTGTTGTCGTAGAATTTTTTTCTTGTTTCGTTTGATCTGATTATCAATGTTGTTTTTGTGTTGTTGTTGTTTGTTGATTTTGTTTGTTTTAATTTCAAGTTTTCTTTTTGACAAACCATATGACTACCCTTTGCCATAAGTACACGTGGGAGACAAGTGTGGAGGTTTTGTCAACCTCCACCGAAAGTGTATCTCTATTTTTTATGCTTCACGTGGGAGACAAGTGTGGGGGTTTTGTCAACCCCCGCCGAAAGTTTATTTCCATTTTTCATGCTTCACGTGGGAGACAAGTGTGTAGGTTTTGTCAAACCCCGCCGAAAGCATATCTCATTTTTTCAAATCTTGGGGCGATAAATCTGCATCGAGCAACTCCCACCGAAATTATGTCCCCATGTGTCACATTTGAGAGTTTTACGTGTGTATATATCCATGCTGCATATTTTAAAATGTCATTTTATAACCTGTCTTGCACTTGAATCGCATAATACCTAACGGACATCATTGTCTTGCAAAAGTTTAGAGCACTTTTAGAAATGGAGAAAACACCAATTCGGCGATTCCAAAATATATGCGTATTTTGTGGATCGCAATTTGTAAAGATGGAGAGTTTACAACAGCAGCTCTTGATCTTGGTAGGACATTAGCTGCGAGGGGTATTCATTTGATTTATGGAGGGGGTAGTCTTGGGTTAATGAGGTGTGTGTCAACAGCTGCATCCCTAGGAGGGAGCAAAGTTCTCGGCATTATCCCAAACCATTAGCTGTACGAGATATCATAGGCAACACCATAGGGGAAGAGTTACAGGTCTCTAGCATGCATGAGCGTATTGCATATATGGTTGTTAAGTCCGATGCATTTATAGCTTTGCCTGGTGGTTATGGTACATTAGAGGAGATATTTCAAATCACCTCTTGGGCACAGCTAAACATCCATCGGAAACCCATTGGTTTGTTAAATGTCAATAATTTTTTTGATGGTTTGTTATCCTTTCTTGATCAAGCTGTAGACAAAAACTTCATCTCACCGTCGGCGAGGCAAATCCTGGTTACAGCTTTAACTGCAGGGGAGTTAATTGATAAACTCCAAGAATTCGTCTATTTGCCTGATCCAACAACGGCTTGAATAGATTGGTTTGGAGAAGGCAATAAAAGGCGTAGACTGGATTTAACACTCCATCTGTAATCTCTATCTATCGGTTTGCTTTGTTTTTTTGTTTACTTTCTTTTTAGTGTGTTTATTTGAGATTTTTCATGTCATTTCTTTTGAGTTTTTTTTCAGGTTATTTCTTTCGCCCCAGGTAATATTTTCTAATCATGGCTTTTAGAGTGGTGGCCTAAAAAGTTTAATTCCTCTTAAAACGCATTCTAGATCTCTTCAATCCATAATGGGTGAATAAGGAGGCTAACTTCTAAACTTTTTAGACCCATTCTAACTAACTTGTTTTTGTTTGCTGACTTGTTGGACTTTGTTATTTTATGAGTAAGTTTAGTTTTGTGTAATTTAGAGTTGTTATGTGTTTTTGTCTTATCAGTTTCGATTCGAAAAAAAAAAAACATTGTGGAAAAACCTGAGAATGGCAGAATATGGGGTTTCCTTAACTCTTGAAACGCATTCTCTCTAAATAAATCTGTAGTTTGTTTATTTCATGTTGTTTGAAGTGTCTTGTTTCTTGTTTTGTTCTTTCATAATAAAGGTATATAGGCTGGAAACCTTAAGTCTGCGGGCTACTGGTCCTAAGGATTGTTGAAATATACAATCTTGACTCAGGTGTAACAACGCCACGTACCTCTTTTCTTGCATTTTGTGGGTCGATGATAAGATAATGATTGAATTAAGAATAACTCTTGGAAAATGATAAATGATACATGGATCTGTGTGCTTGAAATGTTTATTGGTTTTCGCTTTGCTTTTGATTCCTTGTGCAACATTGAGCACTGAGCCATTATCATTGAGTTATTTGTTTACTTAGAGAAGGTTTATGCAATTTAAGTGTTTCTTCAGATTTTAATGAATTCTAGAACTTGTTTGATGATCACTCGAGGCAAAATCCTAGACTGTGCAACATTGGGGAAATGATTTAGGCCATCTTTGGACCGTTTGAGCCTTAATAGCCAACCTTGACTGAAATTGATCCCTAGTTACCCCTTTGAGCCTTTGTAAGCCTTTTTCTTTATTAACTCACTAAAAGATTTCCTAACCTCAAATGAATTTGTTCCAAACAGTTTATCCCTTACCTATGAGCATGTAGATCATTCACAATTAAATTCTGAGCTATGTTTTGGTTTTGGGAAGTTAGAGGAGGTTGGGATGTGTCATGAGCAATGCAAGTGAGTTCTATTGTGTTTGTAAAAAAAAAAAAAAGAAAAAAAGCCAATCTGTACTTATCGTCCACGTACTTACACATTGAGGACAATGTGTTGTTTAAGTGTGGGGGAGGGGAAGTGTAATAAAAAAAAGAAAAAAAAGAAAAAAAAGAACAAAAGAAGAAGAATAAGAGATCTATACCCTTAAGTGTTCTTAAAAAGAATGAAACAACAAAGTGTGGGGGTGTAGTTTTCTTTTGTTTTCTGCAAAAAAAAAAAAAAAAGATTGAGTGTTCTAAATAAGTTTGGGGGAGTAACCTGGTGAATTGAAATGAAGTTGTGTTATAGGGTTGAGCTCTACATAGTCTTAAATGATTTATGTGTTTGTGGGTGATTTGAGCCAAATTATTATCCTTTATCATATCTTCACCCAAGCCAAACGTTACAAGCTTAATAAAGCCCTACTTGATCCTTGGTGTTGTGCTTGTCTACATTAGTGGAGAGTGACTTGAAAAGCAGGCCTATGGAGTTCATTTATACACACATCTTCAATATTAAATATGATTCATTTTATGCATAAACTCATCCGGGTTACAAGTGATTAGGTGAGAATGGCTCTACACACACACACTTGAGGAATTGAAGTGAAGCGAAACTAATTTTGAGATGAAATTCTTGATCAAGTGCATTATTTTGAAGTTTTCCTTGGGTTATAATTAAGTACAATCTTTGAGGCCTATTTGCAAGTTGAAGCATTTGTGTGTTTTAATTTTTTGTTGATTCTGTTTCGATTTAGTTTTATTTTCATATTGTCGTAGTTGCTCGAGGACTAGCAAAGTTTAAGTGTGGGGGAATTTGATAAGTGTCTATTTATGTATTACTTTTCATATCAATTCGTCCATGTTTCTTTGCTATATTCCTTGGTATTTTTATGTTTTTGTGTGGTTTTGATGTTTGTAGGAGTTTTGGAGCAACTTGCACAAAAATGGAGTAAAACCCTTCATTTTCACCTCTGCTAGTCAACCAATTTCTCGGATTTAATTGTATTGATATACAATGAACCCGATGACATGCTATATACCGTTGAAAAGCTCTCGAAGTCTATTTTCTGGAGAAATTTACGGTTCACGAATTTATGTAGTGTACCGAAAGTTGTGATAAAAATGGTATGAGAAGTGTATATTTGTAATTCCATATATCACTGTAGCATGTTATTAAATATGAGGCACTGTAGCAAGTTACCGTAGCAGAGTATTAAACACATTTTAGGGTTTTATTTTCATAACTTGAAGAGGGGAGAACGTGGAGGAGGCTGCATCTTTGGATTTCTCTCATCTCTTGGAGTTCTTGAAGGAGATTGAAGGCTTGGAAAGAGGAAGAACTACAAATCCTAAGAGATTTCATCAAATTTGCTAAGTTTTCCCTTTCCCTTTCATTTTCTGGAATGTCTCCATATTGTATTGTATTTGTATTCTTCTGAATATGTGTAACTAAATCTGAATTGGTTGAGGGTGATTTCAAAGCCCTGATATGGTTTTTGTGAGTTGATTGTGCAAGAATTGTTATCCAATTCTCTAATTGAAGTTGCTTGTATTTTCCCATATTTAATGCTTATGATTGCTTGCTGATTGTATTTGGGTGGCCAACTGAATATAATCTGGATATTGTCTATTGCTAGACTAGAAATCTTGATCCGTAATTGTCTTGAATTTCTAATATTAGTAGCAAAATTGTGATCAGAGATTGCAATTGGATAATATAACCTAAGTTAAATAATCCGAGCTTGTGTGTTTATTGCTTAGATCAACCTATCTTTCTTTTCATAATGCATCCATTGAATTAAATTTAGAGAGCTTGTTCTAGGTTGTTTAATGGATAGAGATTAAATAAAGAGCCTGTTTTATTTAACAACAAAGTAAGGAAAGATTGGGATAACAGAGCTTATTGTTATCTACGGTTGATAAGTTCAATGGTGTAATTTGATGATAATCCTACAATTAATTCGCAAATCCATATCTTGTGGCAGAGAATGATCCCTTAACCAGATTTCTTTCATTGTGTAATTCTCAATTGATTTAACTTTGCATTGTATTGTTCTTCATTTGCTTTCGTATTAAGTTTAGTTAATCAATCAACAAAACCCCCCCATTTAGTTTATTATTGCTGGAAAATAACAAATTCAATTAGAATCAATCCTCGTGGGAACGATATCTTACTTATCACTTTATTACTTGTGCGACTAGTATACTTGCTTGTTTCGAACGCATCAGGCTTTCACCCCTTTACAAGAGGTTCGCAGTTTCTCATATGTCTCAAAGGATCCATGCAAATAACCAAGTGGCTTGGGTATCTTGGGGATAGTAGCTAAGTTTATCTAGCATGGGCTTCAGTCTTGTGTTTAATAGCCAAAGGTCCCTTTGAGCGAGAATTACCCTTGAGTGGAAGGTAGCCCTTTTCTATACCAACTTAATGGTACGTGCTCAAGGTGGTGATTATCAGCGATATGGGTCTCAAAGGTCAAGTGGAACACGAGGAATCCCCATACCAAAGCCACTGATCAAATAAAAGGTATTTTTGCAATGTGTGATAGTGTAGTGATGCATTAAGATCACATAATGACAAAGAACAGAAGAACTCAATATTCCTTATCGGAATCAGCTTCTCTAGGTCCTCAGTGGAGTTGCCACTATGGTGGGGGGGGCTTCCATCATGCTCCAAGTGTTTATGACCTCAACACCATTTTTTCGAAGCTTCCTTTTAGATGCTTGGAGGGCCATACAAGTCAAGTCACGGAGACGAGACCCATAGATATAATAAAGTCCCCATCTAAGTAATCAACCATGGGAAAATTTGAGTGACGGCAACCGATGCCTTGCTTCTCTGAACCTAACTGCCCATCATCTCATCAAAGATGAGTTCGGCAAGTTAGGTACAGGTTACACCTGCTTGGACGTTAATCTGGCCTCTACTAAAAGTTTACTGAATTCTAAGTTCTATACCACTAATGCTCTCCTAGCTTGATCCTATGTTTTATTATACAAACAATTGCTTTTAAATTTTTATTAGATGCAAGGTGGTAACAGTTTATATACATTCATAGAAAGAGGAAGGAGAACTGATTATATTTCCATTAAACATTGGGGAAGGGATTGAGGAATGCAACATTCTTTAATAACAATTGCAAAAAAATAATTTAAACAATTATGAGCTGAAGGAATTTTAAAATGGATTCCCTATTATTAGACAAGGATGTTAGTAACAATAGGCATAATCAAAATAAATATTAATCTAAGCATGGCATCATCAATATACTATTCCAAACATGTATAGTTAAATACTAAATAACCACTAATCGTGCTTAATTAACTATTGATAAATCACATAATTATTTATTAATTATCAACTAATCATGCATAATTAACGACAAATTAATCACTAATTAATTATTAATTAACTATGTAATTAACTGCTAAACATGCTTAATTATACCACTAATCATAACGATTATTGTACTAATTAACTATGGGTTATTGTCATGGACCTCTCCTACCTTTTGGCTTTATTTCATCAATATGGACCGTTTGCATTTTTTCATAAATTTAGTCCCTATGTTTTACAAAAGTCATCACAGCATCCCTTCTGTTAACTTAACCGTTAGATGACATCATCTTTTCGTCCAAATACTGTGCAATTACTTAAATGCCCTTAAAAAAATTCTTAAATTAAATGGGTTATTGTCATGGACCTCCCCTACCTTTTGGCTTTATTTCATCAATATGGACTGTTTGCATTTTTTCATAAATTTAGTCCCTATGTTTTACAAAAGTCATCACAGACATCCTGTGCAATTACTTAAATGCCCTTAAAAAAATTCTTAAATTAACTAATTTCAATAAAAAATTAAATAAAAAATTTCAAAAGTAAGTCAACAAGCCAGCAACCCAGAAATGTCATTATGTGTGACGATAACATGAAACATAACATGAACGAATGAAACTATTCATGTTCATGTTATCATCATTATTCTTAAATTAAATTGGTAGTAAATAAAACGAATGAAACTGTGAAGACCAACCTTGAAAAAAATCCAATCACTACCACACAAACCTAAATCCAAGCTCACACCCCAACTTCAACATCCTGTAATCCAACAAGCCAGCAACCTAGAAACGAAAACCACCACCTCAAGAACTCAGTCACTGCCACCAACAACAGAAGAACAAAAATAGCTCATTAATTAAAATAAATAAAATCATAAAGAAATTAAAAACCATTTCAGAAAAAACAATTTTTAAATTAGAGAGAGAAAGGTGATGTGATTGTTGGGTTAGAGAGAGAACGGTGGAGGAGGAGGATGATGATTAAGAAATTGATTTTTGGTTCGAATCATCATGCTACCAGTTTTTGAGTTTGTTTTGTGTATTTAGCAGAAGAATAAGAGGTGTAATATCATTATGTAGTTAGTGCAATGTCCACAAGTTAGCTTGGCCAGGTGGTTAAGGGTAGGTTAGAGCATAAGAAGTCATGGGTTTGAATCGTTATGTCACCAGCTTCATACTACATTAATTTTAATAGAAGGGATGTCTTTGATGACTTTTGTAAAATAAAGGGACTAAATTTATGAAAAAAATGAAAAATGGTCCAACAGTTCATATTGATGAAATACAGCCAAAAGGTAGGGTTGGCCATGACAATAACCCAATTTTAAATATTTAAATGACGATCTTACCCTTTGAGGTTAACTTATTTACTAACATTTAACTAGAAAGTTAACGGAAGGGAGGTCTGTGATGACTTTCAAAAAACGTAAGGACTAAATTTATAAAAATATGCAAACGGCCCATATTGATGAAATAAGCCCAAAAGGTAGGGGAGGTCTGTGACTATAACCCAATTAACTATCACCAATCCTAAACTAAACATGATAATTAACTACTAATTAATTAAACTACTCCAAAACTAAACATGGTCTAATCATTTCTAAATATACCTAAACATGGCAAAATAATCGAAAAAAATATTTAAACTAAAGAGGAGGCCTTCAGAAAACTTATCAAATTTAAAATTTAATCAGAAGCCGAACCTTGACTAGCATCGACACCTTGAAGGAAGCTGAGAACACTGAGAAAACACCGAAGGAATATTAAACTAAAGAAGGCCTCTCAAAGTATTCAGAATCCCTCAAAATATGTTTTTTAAGCTATTTTCAAGCCTAAAATTTGATGCCTTACCTAGGAGCCGAGTGCCCTTATATAAACCTCGGTTCTCAAGAAAATGAGCTCTTTTCCCGATGTTGGACTGTAGCTTAGAGAGGTGCCCTCTAGAATAGAGGTATACATGCCTCTAATCTAGAGGCATCAATAGGGTTTTAACTTTTATAGTCATCACTAGGTTTTCTAAAGTAAAAGTCATCACTTTTGCCTAGAGGGGTGCACCTATAATGCTAGATGCGTTAGCTTAGATTATAGCACTAACCTAGTTTCTAGATTCTCATGCCTTAACACATCGTTTGGGTCAGGGTGTTTCCCTTGCACCCCCTGGGAGGAGGCTCCCTACCCCTTCCAAAACTATGGTGACCTTACTGTGAAGGTCAATATGCATGTGCGTTGGCTGAATATGGTTCGTAAGGTCTCTACCTTTCCTACCAGTATGACATCTATCCTGAACCTACTTTGCTTTTCTAGCCCATTCTTCGGTGTTCGATTCTTGGTGTCCTTACTAATCTAGAAAGGACTTCTGATTGCTATCTCTGGTTGTCATCATTGGGCCTGTAAAAAACCATAAGCAAAGCACAACTACTCTAGGATCTGAAAGCATCAATTCTTTCACTTCTAGAGTCTCTTTGCCCTTTATCAGACTACCTTTTCTTTTCTTTTTCTTCTTTCTTCTTCTTTCTTCCCTTTTTTTCTTTTTTTCTTTTGTCTTTTTGTCTTTCTTTCGTCTTCTTTCTTTGAATGCACAACATTACCTATAAACCTTTTCAAATTCCTTGCTTGCTTTGTAAGCGTAGCTCTTCATTTTCTTTCCTAGAATGCCCATACGCTATAAGTACAAGGTATTAAGTAGGAAAAATTTTTTGTGCTAGGGTAAATTCTAGTTGTTTGACAAAGAACAAAGCTTAATTAGGCTCAATGGGGTGCATTAAGGATAATGATTCTTGCATAGGTTGGCTTGAAAAAGCTCAGTCGATCTAAGAAATGCCTAAATCATTTCTTGAACATTGTGTAACTTAAGATTTCACCTCAAGTGGTGATCAAGTTGGTTTTGGAATCCTATGAGATGTCAACACATCACTTGATTCATACAAAGTTTCTCTAAGTGACGAAAACTTTCATGTTCATAACTATCGTTGAATAAATCAAAATAAATCTCAACTAGCGAAATAAAGCATGCAAACAACACAATGTCAAGCATTATCAATAATCTATTTTCAGTGAGGATCATGGCTTTATTATAGGATATTGATCTTCAAAATGACCACACAATTCACATGTTTTATCTCGAACAAATATCAAGGGAATCATTCAAAACTAAACAAGCAAATCAAATCATATTTCTAAATTCAAGATAAACATTGTCCTCATCCTCATAACTTACAGTCTCCCCTAAGCGATAGCTTCATTCCTTAGTCAAACTTGATTTCCTTGCCCCTAGTTCAATCTATCTGTTCAGAGGAGTTCAGTATTGTTTTCTTTATTAACTCCGAGCTAACAAGGTGGGTGGTGGCTAGTAGGGGTGATAGGTTATGTGTTTAGCTGTTCTATTTCAAGATCTGGAATCCTACCATTGTCAATGAGATCTTGTACCTCATGAGGTGAACTGGTGCAGTTATCTATAAGGTGGCTAGTGATTTGATGGAAGAGGTAGTATTCATGGTGTTTATGGTTTGGTGGATATGGCCCCTACTGTTACTTGTAGGGCAATGGTAATAACTCAAAATGTGCATGCAATTTGCCAAAAACCTAGACAACAGCTACGGTAAGTTACTGAATCTCCTCTGGTAGTGCTTCTCAACATTTAGTTTGACATTTTTTACGATCGCCCCCTTATTTTGAGTATTGTTTCCTAGGTTTCTTTTGGTAACTTTGGGGGTTTTCTGGAGTTCGCGGAGATGGTTGATGTGTTGGAGTCGGATTTGGTGGCGAAGTTGAAGTCAACTTTTGGATTAATAGCTTTGTCAGTTGGGCCACTTGCAACTTCAATATCTCTATATCTGTACTTATCTTGTCAACCTTCTTATTCAAACTTCTTATTTGTTCCTTATTTGATTCAATGACTCTTGCTTTCTATGAACGTATTCCTCTATTGGCCAAAATGCTCTCATCTTTCTTTTCTTGCTCATTTGGCATATTGTCACTTACTTCGTTACCCTTGTCCGATTGACATCGCCCACTCTTAGCTACTGTTGGTGTTTCATCCCTCATTTCCTTGATTTTCTTGCTTTTTCTTAATCCTTCTCTTTCCTATTACTCAAATCATCTTCAAAATCATCCCATACTCCCATCACTCTTACTACCTCTTCAATTTCTTTTTCTTATTCCATCCTTTCCTTCTTGACCTTATCAACAAAAGAATTCAACACTTGTTGCTCAGTTAAACCTGAGCTAATCATATAGGCTATGGCATGTGTTTGTTTTTCTAGGTTTGAAATTTGACCATTATCAATGAGATTTTGAACCTCATGACAAAGGCGTGTGCATTTGTCTGTGGTATGGTCAGATGTTTGATGGAAGTCATAATGCTCATTATGCTTGAATTTGGTTAGAAGTGGGTTTGGTGGAGGTATAGGTGCAAAGGGTGATAGCTTAGATTGGGCACAGAGCTCTTTGAAAACCTGGGATAATGGTTGTACCAACTGGATGAATTTTCTTTGTTGCTTCATAATACTCACATTATTTCTAGTGACTAATCTATTAAACTAGTCGTAATTCACTAAGTTTCTTTCGAGGAAATTCCTTCTCTGCTCATTGTTAGCTTCCTCGGTTGGATGCCAGAGTCATATAAGTCCTCAAAAGTATTTAGTGGGAACCCCACCAAACAACCACGGATAGGGTGAAGTGCGCCTTCTTGTAGGCATCAGATTTTTGCCTATTATTTGAGGCTCGACGATGAGACATAGTACCATTGTCAAAGGTATTTGTCTCTCGACCAAAGCTTATGAACCTCATGAAAACTACATCAAAAACCAAAAAATGGCCACAATCAGAAAAAGTAATGTAAAAGTCAGAAAGAGGCCAAGTAGGCTTCAGAATAGGCAAAACAGGTGCACGCCTATACAACCTAGAGGCAACTGCCTTGGAAGCTCCTAGACTAAAAGCCAGCCAGAGTAGGCGTGGTGCCTACAACACAGGGTGCACACCTTTATGGCAAGCAGGCGGACGCCTAAATTTAGGATCCCACATTGGAAAAACACAACCATTTCATTGCTACAGTTCACTTATAAAAGTATTTATGACTTTCAGCATTATGCGTAGAAGACATACAAGGAATTGGTGAAGCACACTCAAAATTAATTCCTAAACACTTTGTTTTAGTCCAGATTTTCTCTAAAAAGAGCCTTGGCCATCTAGTTTTCTTCAAGTTCAAGCTTTGGAGTGAGGTAATTACCTTTAAAAAGGTTAGAATTGAGGGCCTAGCTCCTTAATTCTTTTCTTTGTTTTCTTCAATATTTTGTTAGTAGCATGTTTATATTGTTTGGAAACATGTATTAGGAGTAATGTCTTAGTTTAGCTTCTTTAATTGCTTCCATTGCCATGTTTAGTTAGTGTTTAATAAGTCGATTAATGGGTTGCTTAGTTAGTTAATTGCTTAGTTAATTAGTTAGTTGATTAGTTTGCCTGTTAGTTAAGTTAAGCATGATTAGATTAGGATTAGTTAAGCTCCAGTTAAGTAACGCATGTTTAATTTAGAGATTTATGCTTAGTAATTAGGAGTTTCAATTAGGCATGAATGTCAAAGAATTGGAAATGTTTAATCCTAGTATTATGTTAAATATTTAATTTAAGTCCTCTATTAGAATCATGTTTTAGGAGTTTTTGCTCAGATAAAATTTCAATGGAACCTCATTAGCCATGTGAGAAACTGATTGTGGCCATGAATAGGCATGTGCCTGTTCTCGGGCTAATAGAGGTGCACGCCTCTTCCAGGAGTAGGCACACTCCCATTTGTGGCCATATCTCATAATTTTTTCTTCTTTATAAAATGTCCATTTTCAATTTCTAAGATGTGTGGCAGAAGCAGATTAATTCTTTTCGTTAATTATCTTGCTCTTACTATCTGCGTATGAAGTGGTATCTTAATTCTCTAATGACACCCATTATACAATTTATCATTTATTTTTATGCAATATTTGGATAATTGTTGTAATCCCATCCCCAAAATTCCCCATGTTTATAGGGCAAATGTGACTCTACTCTCCTTCATATTTCTATGGATGAAAATAAACTGTCTCACTCATATGCAATTAAAAAGATAAAATTTGATGATGTGCAAAAATTAATCTAAGATCAAGGTGGATAGAATTGATGATCTAGAAAATCTCAACCCGATAAACCCTAATGGGGTCGAACTTTGCTGAAGCGAACAGAAAGTCCATACGTAACTTTCCAAACCCAACTTTGAAGATGTGATAGGTAATTAAGTCCAGAAATAAAGAATTGGTTGCCATCACTCACATTTTTTTTTTTTTGCAGTTAATTACCGGTGACGACTCCATTTTGTTTCTCTAAACCCTGCCTTCGTGGCTTGGTTTGATGACCCTTCCAGTCTCTTATCATGACTCAGAAAAGTTGTGTTGAGGTCATCATGACTTTGGTGGGATGGAAGCCCAATCCACAATTTAGTGACTCAACTGGGGACAGAAGAGAAGTTGATTCCAATAGGAATACTGGGTTGTTAGTTTCTTTTTCATCAATAATATCCAATGAATCACCACACTTACACATAATGCACAACTTGCCTTATCTTTAGCTGTGTGGCTTTGGTGTTAGAAGTCCTTGGCTTTATTTGACCCATTGATGATTCTCATCGCTGTCACCATCTTTGAGCACTACCAATTTATTTTGGTATAAAAAGAGGTCGGTTTAAGCAGGCATCTCTCGCTTGAAAGAGCCCTAGACATTGGACCCCTTGTGACCAAAGCCCATATAGTTTGCATAGTTAATATCCCTTAGATTACCTAGAATCTCTAGTTTGATATCCTTTAAAGTCAAATAGATGAGGAAGTAAACGTGACATAGACCACAAACCTATTATATCACGTGTGAACATTTTATGACCATTGTTTCACAACATTCTGATTAGTTGACTATGATTATGTGATAATTGTGAATTAGTTGCCATAGAATCACTACCATAACTAATATTGAAAAGGATGTAGACTATTCACATGACCACATACATGCAGCTTGCACAGTATAATATCTTAGTTAACATCACTTTGATCACTTGATGATAATCAGTCTAGATTGTATGACCTTAAATGCCACCATATTTAAATGTTATGGGATCGTGATTGAAAGGCATGAGTAATTAAGTACATGATAACTTTGATATTATCACTAAATGTTTGTTAAATTTATGACTATAAATGTCTAACAATAAAGAAATCGTGCCAGTTTTGCATTGAGAGCTTTGTCTAAAATCTTGCACCCCCCGTTGATAACTTTCTTGGGATAAAAGCTAAAAAATCCTAGGGCAAAGATTTCACTGCTGTGTGGGAGAAGTAAGGTCAAAAGGAATGTCTTGCTCTAATTGGTTCTAGCTATGTTATATATCCTGCTCATGCACACATGCATACATGCATGCATCGTGCTAACCCTTTTTGTCTTGCAATCATAATAGCTTAGGTTAGGCAGAGCGGGAGGCTGGAAAGAGTAGACAACATGGAAATGGACAACTCTGAAAATAGGGATCCACACGAGAGGATAAACAAGATAGGGGTGGACATGGAAGTCATCATGTAGCAGATGATGGAAATGATGGCCGTTATAATTGCCTAGCTGCCACTTTCAAACATTGATACAAGACCAAACCCAAAAATTAACCCAAATACTGATACTAGCCCTAATCTAAATATAAACACTGACTCCAAACAAGGAGGAGGATTAAATGGAGAAATTGACTAACATCAAACACCACGTAAAAGTAATAATGCATCTAGATCTGGCAAGGGGAAAGCCAAGATAGTGGCCAATCTTGAGGAGGAAGAAGGATTCTTTGATATGCACTACTATCTAAAATTGAAGCATGCTAACCAATTGGAGCAACAATTTTCTCAAGAGGTGGAGAAAATTTATGCACTAATGAAAACAAATAGGATTGAAGGGGCGATCGATCTCCATGATATGCAGTTATCTAGAGCTTGTAAGCTCCGACTGAAGTTCAAGATGCTTGACATTGCCAAGTTTGAAGGAAAAAAGGATACAGGAGACCACTTGAGCTACTATGTTTGGATGATCGAGATGACAGACCTATTAAAAGAGCAAATTATAGAACTATTCTTTCGATCCTTGGAAGGACAAGTACTAAAATGTTGCTACAGGCAGGAAAGAAAGTTCAGGAGGATCCATTAGAGAGCTTTATCGACCAATACTCGTATAATGTTCAATTGGAGGTAAGAGATCTTGAAATGACCCAATAGAAGGGGAATGAGACAATCTCGGGGCGTTTAACTGTGAATGGGGCTTTCATCTCACTAGAGCGTTTACAACAACGAATCTATGTCAAAGCACTCTTTTGAGACTTAAGAGAACACAAACGAGCCATAGGCACTTTCAGAGAATTGAGTTACCATCTGATTATTCAATTCGGAATGAATGGGGCTAATCTGATCCCTTGCTTTAGGACTTAAACTACCCTCACCCCTTCAAAAATAGGCTCGGGAAGTTCGTATGACTCTTTCAACCTACCCGGATCAAAATTCGACGTCGGCTAGGAAATACCAAATAACAACATCTCATGTCATTACTTAGTCCACTTAGTGTTATTTATTTAATGCACACATTGTTCATTTTATCTTCTTTAAACATTTGAGGTGATTTATTCAACCATATAGTAGCTATATAAACATCCATAGAAAGAGAGAGGATAATAGATTACATTTTTGTCAAACATGGGGGAAGGGTAAGGGGATTACATCACCTTGTTCTTCAACAAATAAAGTAAATTCTAAAAGGTACATTCGTTAACAATATAAATTCGAAATATAAAGGATAATTGGTACATTCAAGGCCTAATAGACGATGAATTCCTCAGCACCATATGTGAGCCTATTCAATGTCTATCGAGGCTTTAAAAGCACATTCATACGTTCAATAAAGCATTCATTATAAGTAATGGTCCCTCACTATCAATGCGAGTTTACCATCACTTCATGGCATCGTATAATAACACTTCATATTCATGGTATACATTCATAAGCCAATAAAATTCAAACATAGCCATAATATAGTATCATGGCATTCTAGCCTAGATTTGATAATTCTATTGTGGTATTTTAGCCTATTGCTATTCTAGTATAATTCATATCATGTCACTTCTAGCCTAAACATGGTTATCATGGCATATTCTAGCCTAATTCAAACAATCGACATCAATCAAAGCTTTTCTAGCCCAATCAAAGCATTCAAAGGGGCAATATAGTAATGTTTACATATTCTATGCTATTTCCTACCATGCTTCAAGGCAATTATATTCCTAATCATGTTTATAATCATGTGTTCCTAAGCATGATTCAAAGCATTTGGAAAGAAAATTAAATTCTGCAACATGATTCTAATAAAGAGGGGAAAGCAAACTAACCTCGACACACTTATCCATCTAACAAAACAAATAAGGGTTAAATAATTCATAAACTCCTAAACAAGCTCCTAAGCATAAAATTAAACCCTAAATATGCTTATTCTATGTAAGGAAAGTAAATAAGAGAAATAAGGGGTATGAAGAGAGGACTGCCCTTAAGACGTAACCTTTATAGGTAAGAGTAATAGAACACCTAGATTCCTTGAACTGGAAAAGACTTCTCGAATTCTTGAGCATGTCTTCAAGAGGAAGAAGAGATGATTATATTCAACAATCGGTGCATCTTGAGAAATGAGCCAAGGAGGTTTTATATAGGTTAGGGTTGAGGTTGAAAAACGAAGTAGAAAACAAAAACAGAAGGTCTAAATAAGAATTTTCCAAGAATACACCACCAACAGCCGGGCGGCTGTTGGCAAACCGTCAGGCAGTCGTTAGACAGTCAGGTGGCCATCACTCAATAGCCATGCGGCTATCAGATAGCCAACCGGTTGTTTGACAGTCGGGCAGCTGTTCTCCCTACAGCCCTTCCCATTTTAGCACTTTGCAGTGTAGTCCCTTTTGCCTTCATATGTTCGATCGGGCATAACTTTTAAAGTTCAACTCTAATTTGTGATATGTAAATTTTGATGAAAACTAGACATCCATAGCTTTGGAGCAGTATATGACTCATCATCAGATTCTTCCTAGATTAATTTATGTGATTCTTTGAAGTCACATGTCAATTTTTTAGACCTTTTATCGATTTCCTCTAACCTTTCCTTTCTTGGCATCTAAAGGCATTTTGGTCATTTCGATTGCTCGACATTCATCTTCATTTCATCATCAAGCCTCAAAGATTTAGTGTCTACACTCACTCGATGGAGAGGAAAGGCCACCATGATGGTAACAAGGCCAAGTGGGAAAGATTAAGTATGAATAGTGATCAAGTGGATGCTCCCCTCACTTTACAACAAATTGGTTAGGACGACTCAAGCCTCCAAGTCAAAGATTTGGAATTGGAACAGAGGAATAATTTTCCGAGGAGAAGTTAAAGGAATCATAACCTAGGAGGAGGACCCAGCAATGTTGAGGTAAATGTCGTCAAGCAATGCAAGAAGCTTAATGGCCTTGGGCAACCCTTGTCAAAAGTCTTCGAGAGATTAAAGGCCTAGGGAGAACTATTGCCTTTACCACCAAAGAAGCCATAAACACTTATCCATCAAACCACAAACATGATGAATAGTATGAATTCCACCAAGCCTCTGGTCACTGCACAGATAATTGTTAAAGGTTCCGCCATGAGATCCAAGATCTAATCAACAATGGTTAGATTCTAGACCTTAGTAAACAACACCTAAACACCAATCACAACCTACTACCAAACTACCGCAATGTTCCACCCACCTATAACACCAGCATGATTGATTCAAGCCTGAATCTGGTTGAACAATAGATATTTGATTTTATTCATGATGTAGAAAGTTGAAAAGAGGAAGAAAGAAAAAAGAAATCTAGAGCCCTAAGGATCTTTTAAGGCAAGTGGGCATCCAAAAAGGGAGCCAAAAGGGGAAGCCCAGATCAGAGGTTAAGAATCAAGAAAAACAAGATCGTGCAAGAGTACTTTATAAAAGAGAGCTCAAACAAGAGTGAGAGAGATGTCCAAAACCTAGACATCTAACTCGTAGAGGAAGAAATGGTTGAAGGAGAGTATACTTCCCTTGATAAAGAAGAGTACACCTTGCTCAGTGATAAGAAGAAGTACACACCATTTAGCGACATGGGAATTTAGAGTGAGTACACACCACTAAGCGAAGAAAGGGATCTTAGTAGAATATGTGTGATCAACTTTAGGGTCATAGAAGAAGAGATTAGAAGGTCTTTTCAAGAAGGACAACAAGAAGATACAAATCGACCTATTAAAGTCACTCCTCTAGCAGTGAAAGTTCAAGTTGGGGGAAGACCAGTACAAATGACCTACTGCAATTCAAGAGATGGCTCGAGTAGAATGCGAAAGAATAAAAGAAGAAAAAGAACCACTTGATGTAGCACCTCTGACAGTTGAGATCTACTACTAGAATGTAGGTTGGGTAAAAGTTAAAGTGGCATCACTTGAAAAAATGAGAGAATGGATGCGAGAAGGGAGTTGGTCACAACCAATCTTGATTGGAGATAGTAAGGAAGATGATAGTGAAGCAGTGATAGTGAAGAGGACAAACAAAGGGTCTTTATGGTGAGGACAATACCTATCAAGGAACAAATTTAGAGATCCTTTGAGGAAAACTAATGAGAGTTTAGAATTAGAGTTCAAGGAAAATGGATGGGATGACCTTGGTATAATTCAAGGCATGGCTCCGAAACAACAAAGGAAAGTATGATGAGATCAAAATATATTCTTAAAGTGCTAGATGGATGGGAATTAAAATTGAGGATAATGATAGTATAGAAGAAGATGAGATGGCACAAATAGTGGGAAGAGGAGAAAGACTCAGGGTCCATATGTATCATGACTTTTGGGATGACTTCAATGAGGGAGAAATAGTCAAAAGTCAGGGTAGGAAACATGAAAGGAGAGATGATAGTAATGAGGATGAGGAGGTAAAAGGAATAACTCAAGAAGGGAGATTCTACGAGAATCCAAAAATGAGAGAAATGAATTAATCGAAAGATGAGAAGAAGGGGGAAAATGAAAAGAAGAAAGAAGAAAGAAAAGAGGAGGAGGATGCTATCCTAAAACAACTAAGGAAGACTCAAGCCAACATAAACATCTAAGATTTGCTTATATCCTCTCAAAAGCATCATGAATCCTTGGCTTTGACTTTGGCTGATATTCCTATTATGGCAATATCAAAGACTGCTAGATAGCAGCTGGCTGTTTGTCAATCGCTGGGAAGCTATTCTCCCTGTGGCCCTTCCTATTTTAGCACTTTATAGTGCAGTCCCTTCTAACCTTCTTCTATTCGATCATGCATAACTTTTCAATTTCAAGTCCGATTTGCTATTTGTAAATTTTGATCAAAACTAGACATCTGTAGCATGCAACAATGTATGACTCATCATTAGATTCCTTCTGGATTAATTTCTGTGATTTTTTGAAGTCATATGTCAGTTTTTAATACCTTTTATCAATTCTGTTTCACCTTTCCTTTCTTGGCTTCCAAGGGCATTTTGGTCATTTCATTGCTTAACATTCATCTTCCTTTCATCAATAATCCTAAAAAATTATTGTCTATAGCTTGCTCCCTACTTTGGAGAAGTTTATGTGACACAAAAATCAACAAAGTACTCTTTCTTCGTCTTTCTTTCTTCCATCTCGACACTTTCGCCTTCGTCCTCATCCTATCAGACTTTGTCGTCATCTTCTTTTTCTTCTATTCCTACAAAAGGTACACCCATCAAGGGTTAAAGGCCCATCTAAGTGTTGACATTCCCATTCAAGGGCGAATTAAAACATCCTTATGATGCTATGACAAAACACTCCTCAATGCACCTATTTCTTAGGGTTTCTAACACTCTTTAGTGCACCTACTTTCTAGGGTTTGGTAACACTCTTCAGTGCACCTATTATAAGGACTTCAAACACTCTTAAGTGCACCTACTTCATAGGGTTTTCAATATTCTTCAATACACCTCTTCTTAGGGCTTATGCCTATTCTAAGGGCTTAAAACGCTCTTAAGTGTACCAACTTTTTAAGGTTTCCTTCTAATGCATGCCCAATAGGTAAACTTCTATCGTGCACCCCTTTGTAGTCTTTAGACATTCTTATCCTTCGAGCCTTCGGCTGGGTATCCTTCATACCTTCCTCGATCTTGTCAGACTTTGCTTCTGTTGCGTTTCATAGATATTCTTCATGTTTCTTTGATCTTTTTCGGTCTTTATATTCAACGGGTTTAATGCTCGAGTTCGAGTATTCTCCATTCTCGATTCCTTTTGGTCCACTGGAGAAATTCTTGATTTGTAATGTTCAAACATTCTTCATTCTGGACTTCTTATGTATTCGTCATTCTCTTCATTGGGGAGTTATTGTCACATTATTGATTCTTTGACTGATTAGGTATTCTTTCATTGTCTTTACAAGCTCCTACAAAATTCAAACGTTTATTGATAATGTAAAATCGATTCAAAATTTTTTTACCTTGTTCAGTTCATTCTTCCACAAACGGTTTTCCAGTATCTAGAAGAATTCCTCCATGTGATTCTACTCAAAGATTATATCGATTGATGTTACTCTTCTTTCCTTTTAGGTTGCTAAACCAATGCCATGGCTGAGTGTTTGTTACTAGTTTTATTCAAAAAATCCTTCGGTGTCTTAGGGCTGATGTAGAGTCTTTTTCTTTTCTTCTTTTTTCTCTCTCTTCTTTTCCTCTTTTCTCTTTTCTCTCTCCTCTTTTTTCTCTTTTTTTTCTTTTTTTCCTTCTCTTTTCTTTCCCCCTTTTTCCTTCTCTCTTTTTATCGATTTGCCCCTCATTAGAGGGATAGCTGGTTCGCTGTCAAACACCCACCCAACTATCTGACCACCGGTTGGTGGTTAGTCAACAGTTGCTCGATGGTTTGACTGCTAGTCAGCATTTAAGGGCTTGTATAAAGCTCATTCGTCCTCTTGTTACTTCATTTGTGCGTAACTTCTTCATTCTTCATCTGATTCACTTCTGGTTTTCTCCTACATGTTTATCTCGACTTCCTCTTTCCAATGGCGGATCATGTAGTCCATCTTGACTTGAATGAAAGTGATCCAGCATGGAAATCGACAATGAAGGGTCTTCCGAAGGACCAAGAGGTGCCTGTTGTCTATGATATGGTTTCCCACATGATCAGCCAAGTATGCATTCTTCTTTGTTCTTCAATTTTCCATTTTCTAGGAATTTTCTAGGTATATATTTATGCAGGAACTTTCATTTCTTGCCTTAGGACTACCATAAGAACAAGATGTGTGGGTCTTTTTCGATTTTTAGATATAGAGAATGAGGTTGTTAGAAGTAGGATTGCTACTGCCGACTTTTATGAGTTTATCACTTGTCTTCCACATGCTTCTCAGTATACTGATCATTGAGCATTAGTCGCTTTATATGAGAGGTGGATGGACATGAATCACACTTTTCATCTTTCGATCGATGAGATGACTATCATGCCTCTTGAAATTGCAACTCTAATTGGCCTTCCATGTAGTGGTGAGGTCATTCCTATTAGCGCCCGTATTGTAGACTCATGGGATAAGCAAAACTTGATCTGATAGCTTCTTGGATATGAGGTAAAGGTCAAGAATAATGTTACAATTCGATACGCTCCTTTGAATGAGTATTGGAGGACGAGATCCAACTTGACTTCAGTTGAGGTGGATCAATATGCATGTAGCTTTATCATGTATCTACTAAGTTTGAAACTCTTCGCTAACGCATCGAGCACCACCTTATTGACTCTACTTCCTGCCCTCTAGAATCGTGACTAAGTGAGGGATTTCGACTGGGGCCGTGCCACTCTCAGCCAGTTATATTTCAGTTTGGATCCTGCTTGTTGAGTGTTTCGAGGAATATTGGGTTTGATCCACTTCTTGAGGTAATTTCTTTCTTTTTTCTTTACACCTTTATGTCTTATCTGTATGAATTCCATGTCTAATTTTGCCTCATTCATGATAGATGTGGGCATATGAGTTAGGAGTTCTTCCTTCTCCCCTCCCTGCTTGTGAAGACTTTTCTTTCCTATAGATGAGGATGTTGGTTGCACGTCGTGCAAAGCTCGAGAGGTCTCATGAGCTGGACTTCTTTTGTGATTATATCATATGATGACCTGGGAGAAGGCAACAAACATTATAGTAAGTATTTCATTTACATCACAATCTTACCATGCTTCTTTATTCTTCACAGATTGGCTCTAAGTGTTGGGGACCCAAGGAGAACTGCTCGACGGATATGAGGGTCACCTCCCTATTCAACTACTACTGCATCCTTCTTCCTTGTGCGAACAGCATGACATGGCATTTGGGTGATCACATATGGAATTGATTCGAAGGCCTATCGCATCATTTGATTCCTCCTTCGCTACCAGTTCTGATGATTGATTCGGTTGGTTTGGCCATGGAGTAGAGGTGTTAGATTATACGACTATGAATGGGGCTTTCTTCTTGCTAGAGCGTTTGCGATAATGGCACTGTATCAAAGCCTCTTTCAAGACCTAAGGGAACACAAACGAGCCACGGGAATGTCTAGAGAATGGAGTCGCCACCTAATTATTAAATTGGGAATGAATTGGGGCAATCCAATCCCCTACTTCATGACCTAAACTACCCTCATCCCTTCAGAGATAGGTTTGAAAAGTTAGAGACGAGTCATTCCACCCACCTGGATATAAATCTGACTTCCATTAGGGAAATACCAAATAAGAATAGCTCATATTATTACTTAGTCCACTTAGAGTTGTTCGTTTTATACACACATGTCATATTTTATCTTCTTTAGTCATGTGAAGTGATTATTCAATCAAAGCAATTGTGTCTTCATACATAGAAAGATGGAGGAGAATAGAGTTACAACTCCTTTCAAACATGGGGGAAGGGGAAGAGGATTACATCCATTATTCTTCAATAATAAAATAAAGTAATTGCACTTACAACACTCCAAATATAACATTCACACAAATCAAGTATTCAATAATAAAATCATATTCATGCAAATCATACATTTAATAAGCAATCAATTTTAGATTCTATAAATAAGGAATTCCTCACCACCATATGTGAGTCTATTCCATGTTTATCAAACCTCTACATGCATATTCATACATATATTAGCCTTTAGTGATGGTCGTCCATCATCAATATGAGTCCACCACCACTTCATGGTATCATTTTAATTAAAGTGCATTCATGGTACATTCATACATTCATTAATCAATGAATTCAATACAAAGCCATAATCCAATATCATGGCATTCTAGCCTAGATTTGATAATTCTGTCATGGTATTCTAGCCTATTGTTATTCTAGCATAATTAATATTAATTCATGGCAATTCTAGCCTAATCATAGTTATCATGTCATATTCTAGCCTATTGCTATTCTAGCATAATTCATATTAATTTAAGGCAATTCTAGCCTAATCATATTTATCATGACATATTCTAGCCTAAACATGACATTTGCAGATTGATCGAAGCAATCCACTTCAATCATAGCTATTGTAGCTCAAATAAGACATCGAAGGGCAAAATGGTAATTCTTGTCTATTCTTTGATATTTCCTAGCAAACATCAAAGTAAATATAAGTTCTTCTAGCATGATTTTGATCATGTGGTCCTAAGCATGATTCTAAGCATTCGTGAAAAAATTAAATTTCTAAACATGTTTCTAGCTAAAAGAGGGATAACGGACTTATCTCGACATGCTTATCCATCTTGCAAAGTAAATAAGGGTTAGAACAATTCAATATAATCCTAGCATGCTTCTAAGCATAAAAACAAATCCTAAACATGCTTATTCTAAGCATAAATAAACCAAAACATGCTTAATTCTAAGCAAGAAAAATAAAGAAGAAAATATGAGGGAGAAGAGAAAACTGCTCGCAGGACATACCTTTTCCTAGTTTAGAGCAATATAAAACGGCCGAAAAATATTATACTAGAAAAGACTCCTTAGAATTCTCACAAGTGTGTCCTAGAGGGAGAGAGAGGATTTCTGGATGCCTTGAGAAGTGTGCCCAAGGTGTACTTATATAGGCTTTCCTTGGAGTGAAAAAGTAATATAAAAAATGTGGGATTCGGATGAACAGTACCACATGAACAGTACCCTATTATTTGGCCCTTATGATTTTACAATTTTGTACTGCAATCCCTTATGACCTTTGTCTATTCAATTGCTTATAAATGTTTTATTTCATCTCTGATTCATGATCCGTAAATTTTTATGAAAATTAGACATTCGTAGCTACACAAGTTACAAGAGTCATCATCAGATTCCTCATAGATTAATTTTTGTTATTTTTTGAAGTCATATGTTAATTTCAAGACCTTTCACCAACTCCCTCTCACCTTTCCTTTCTTGGCCTCCAAGGGCATTTTAGTCATTTTATTTGCTCGACATTCATCTTCATTCCTTTTTCGAGCCTCAAAAATTCAATGTTTATAGCTTACCTATTTTGGAGAGGTTTGTGGGACTCAAAAGTCGACAAAGTACTCTTGCTTCGTCTTTCTTTCTTGCATTTGAACATCTTCGCCTTCGTCCTCCTTCTTTCAGACTTTCTCGTCATCTCCTTCTGCTCTTACAAAAAGTGTGTCCATTCAAGGACTAATGTGCTCTTCTAAAGGCTAAGGTGCCTGTCTAAGGGCGGATGTACCTATCTAAGGGTGCTTCTGCCTGTCTAAGGGTGCATTTGCTCGTCTAAAGGCACATCTACCCATCTAAGGGTGCATCTGCCCATCTAAGGGCGCATCAGCTCGTCTAAGGGCAGATTTGCCCATTGAAGGGATGAGGTGCCCATCTAAGGGTAGATGTGCCTGTCTAAGGGCGGATGTGCCTCTTTAAGGGCTAGAAAGCATCCTTATGATGCTACGATAAAACACTCTTTAGTGCATCAACTTCTTGGGGTTTGGTAACACTCTTCAGTGTGCCTATTCTCAAGGCTTAAAATACTCTTAAGTGCACCTACTTCTTAGGATTTTCAACACTCTTCAGTGGGCTTCTTCCTAGGGTATGTGCTTGTTCTAAGGGCTTAAAACACTCTTAAGTGCACCTACTTCTTAAGGTTTCCTTCTAATGCATGCCCACTGGGACAACTTCTATTATGCACTGCTTCATAGTGTTTAGACCTTCTCAGTCTTCATACCTTCGGTTCAGTATTCTTCATTCTTCATTGATCTCTTCAAACTTTGCATTCGTTGGGTTCATGCCCTTCTTTTAAGTATTTTTCATGTTTCTTCTTGTCTTTGTACTTATTAGGTTTCATGCCCTTCTTTTAAGTATTCTTGTTTCCATTATTGATTTCTTCTGATCCACTAGGAAATCTCTTGAGTTCTGACATCCTTCATTCTTCCATTCATTATTCTTTTTACTTGAGAATCATGTTGTTCATTATCTGACTCATTGAGGATTTTTCCCTTGTCTTTGCAAATTCCTACAAGATTCAGACATTTCTCAATAATGTAAAATCAATTTAAAATTTTACCTTATTCCGTGTGTTCTTTAACAATTGCTTTCTAGTATCTGGAGAAATTCTTCCATGTGATTTCAATTAAAGATTCTATCGACTGATGTTGCTCTTTTTTCCTTGTAAGTTGCTAAACTATTTTCATGGTCGAGTGCTTACAACTGAAATGTTTCAAAGACTCCTTTAATGTTTTAAGGCCGACGTAAAGTTTTCAGCCTTTCTCTCTCTCTCTCTCTCTATCTCTCTCTTTCCTTTTTTCTTTTCTCTCTCTTCTTCTCGTTCTCTTTTCATCTCTTCTTTCTCTTTCTTTTTCTCTCTCTTCTCTTTTAGTTCTTTATCTTTTTATCTTTTCTCTTCCTCTCTCTCTCTTTTCTCTCCCTTTGACTTTTTACCTTTTACCCTTCAAACTATCTGATTATCAATCTTCTTCTTTTTTCAAGTCCTTTAGGGTGAGCTTCAAATTTCTTCTTCAAAATTCCTTCTATTGGGTAGACTTCAAATTCCTTCTTTATGGTGAAACAAAAAAGATGCCTTTTTAAGGTCAACGTCTTATTCATGGCGGATGCCTTCTTCGAGGGAGATTTCTTCTTTAAGGTGGATACCTTGTTCAAGGGAGATTCTTTCTTCAAGGTGGATGCCTTCTTCGAGGAATATGCCTTCTTTGAGGGAGATTCCTTCTTCAAGGTGGATATCTTCTTTGAGGAAGATGCCTTCTTCAAAGTGGATGCTTTCTTCGAGGGAGATTCCTTCTTGAAGGTGAACATCCTTCTAAAAATGAGATGCCCTCTTTATGATATTTGCTTTTACACATCATGCTGTTTAAGAGGAATCTCATCAAGATGAAACTACCTTTGCACATCATGCTGCTTGATAGGAGTCCCATCGAACCTTATTCATATAGCTTGCACATCGTGCTGAATTGAGGAGCCTAATCCAGGTGACTTGAAGATCATGTTACTTCCACTGGTTCCCATCGAGACTGAATTGCCTTATCTGATTGACTTGCACATCATGCTACTTCCATTAGTTCTCGTCAAGACTGAATTGCCTAATCCTGGCGACTTGCATCTCATGCTACTTCTATCAAGATTGAATTGCCTATCGTGTTGCTTTTGCTAGGTCTCATTGAAACTGAGTTGCATATCATGCTACTTCTATTAGGTCTCACTGAGACTGAGTTACATATCATGCTACTTCTATTGCATCTCCTCGATATTGACTTGCACATCATGCTGCTTCCATTGGGTCTCATCGAGACTAACTTGAACATCGTGCTACTTCTTGTTGGGTCTCATCAAGACTAACTTGCATATCGTGCTACTTCTGTTAGGTCTCATCAAGACATTCTTACATATGTGCTACTTCCTGTTGGGTCTCATTGAGACTAACTTGCACAATGTGCTACTTCTCTTGGACCTTATCGAGACTCTCTTGCACCTTGTGCATCTTCTGTTGGGTCTCATCAAGATTATCTTACACATCATGCTACTTCTCTTGGATCTCATCAAGACTGTCTTGCACATTATGCTTCTTTTGTTGAGTCTCATAAAGATTGTCTTACACATCATACTGTTTCTCTTAGATCTCATCGAGACTAACTTGCACATTGTATTGCTTCCTATTGGGTCTCATCAATACTAACTTCCATATCGTGCTATTCCTATTGGGTCTCATCAAGCCTATCTTGCACATCATGCTGCTACTGCTACTCCTTTAGATGTTGAGCCCATTTCCTTTATGGTTAACCCCAGTATTTCATACTGCTTTGTGATTCTACAAAATTAGGCCACTTTTATACTTTACATCATCCTGGATTGCCCTTCCTGCAAGAACATGTTTCATGTTTCATGTATGCATGATGTCTTTAATAATCTTTTCTAACTATATGCTTTTTGCTTGGACCAGATGGGTTGCTGGCAAAAAGAGCGTCTAGAGTAAGAGCTTAAGCATCTTTGGGTTTAGGTTGTCGCTTCTTTAGTTGACACTAATGATAATGGTGATAATGAGTAAGGATTGTTGCCATTGGCTTTCTCATTTTCCTTTCTACCTTCCAACACTTCTTCTCACAATTCCTAACATGTCTGAATTCTTCATCCTTTCTTGAAGCTTTTGAAAGATGATGATTGGAAATGACTCGAACCTAGTAGACTCTACAATCTGAAATTTCTTCAACATGTAAAGCTCGATGTTCCTTTTCTTAAGGAATGCACAACCTTCGGGGATCCTTAGGATCATGTCTACTACTTCAATAGGCAAGAGCTTTACCCCTCGTGTGAGGAATTCTCTGCCGTATTCATTTCTCATTCATTCAATTCTTAGTGCCATTAATTTCTTGCCAACTTTTTGACTTTTTAATTTCTACCATGAGCATTTACACTAGAAGTGGTAGAGTGACATTATCTTCTGTCATGTGTTTGCTCAAGATGATGGATAAGAGCACATCCGATTAGCTTCACCTTCTTCAGTTCTTCCTTTTTGTGCAGTTTTTATTGGTCTCTTTGAATGGCCTTAGTGACCTGTATCTTGTGATTATCATTCCTCAAATGGGCTCAAGTTTAACAACTGTTCCCTTAATTATGGCTGAGATAGTAACTGGATCATGTCAGGATGGATCTGAGTCAGAGATTCGGTGGCAGTGTTCTACTTCTTCAGGTATTTTTCTTTTAACCTTAAAGTTTGGCTAAGTCACCCTTTCAGGTTTTTGACTTAGGGCGTTCTTCTTCTTCTTCTTGTCATTTATGCTCTAATTTTTGCCTAAGCTGCCCTTTCCGATTTGTGACTTAGCGAGCTTGCCCTAACTTTTGCCTAAGCCACCCTTTTTGAGTTTTCAACTTCGCAAGTTTTTTTTTTCTTTTTTCTTTTCATGCCCTAACTTTTGCCTAAGCTGCCTTTTCGGGTTTTTAGCTTAGCGGACATGCTTTAATTTTTGTTTAAGCTGTCTTTTTAGGTTTTTGACTAAGCAGGCTTTTTTCTTATTTTTCTTTGTTTCTTTTTCTCATATTTGGTTATAAGAGAGGCTATCTATTCTAGCATCATTTCTTACACTTCCTTTGAGATAATATCTGCCATGATTTTCAAAATGATTAGGGCTATTCTTTGCCCCATTATTTCATTTCTTACTCAAGATGATTGGACAACTATTTGTCCCTTGCTTCATTTCACTCCTTAAGATAAATGAGTAATTCCTTACCCCCTGTATGAAGAGTCAAGTATTATCTTGAGGAATTTCTTCATCTAGCCTTAAAGGCCTTATTCCTCCTTTGTAAACATCCATGCTAGACGAAATAGCTAACTTCGTCCATATATCTTGCTTCTTCACTATTGGAGGCACAATTGCTTTCTTTGATACTATTGATAGGAATTGTTGACAGATTTTCTTCTTTTTGAAATGTTTTCAACAACAAGTTGAAATACTGAATGTGAGTTATGTATTAATTTGATTCACATTCAAATTCTTCAAAGATTTCTCAAGCTCAATAGCCCAAAGGTAATACATTGACATTTTAGTTGTTCACAATTTTGACTATAATGCTAGAATCACTTCATTAAGATTCTTAGTGTATGTGTGCATAGCCAATCATACTTCACTTGTTAAGACTCAGATAGGTTTGTGCAAATAGAAAATAGTGATCAATCTCTAAAGATAGAAGGACTACCATAAGCCTGCTTTTCACACCACTCTCTACTGTGTAGGCTCATCACAACATCAAGGATCCTTAGGGCTTTATCAAGCTTGTAATGATAGGATAGGGTCAAGGTATGATAAAGTAAACTATAAGGTTATCTTACCTATAGTCATACAACCATTCTAGGTTTTATTTGAGAGTATCAACTTCATCCATCTGTGCCCCGAAACTTTGAGTTTTCACCTACTATGTTTACTTTGCTTTTGATTTGGAGTAACTACACCCCTAAATTTTACAAACAAGAGGCTTAGCACTCTTCTTTTCTTTTCTTCTTCTTATCTTTTTTTTTCATTTTTTCTTTCTTTTTTTCTTTTTGTTCCCTTCTTCTTCTTCTTTTTTTGTCCCCTTTTTTTTTGGAGCTCAAAATTGCATAAAAACTTGTCAACTTCCTTTCTTTCCCCTATAAGCATGGCTCTCAATACTCTTTTCTAGAATGTTCATATGTTCTGAGTTAATACTGCTATGTAAGGAATAAAATTTTCTAGTGTTAGGATAAATTTTGTGGTTTAACAAACAAAAGGCTTGATTAGGCTCAACAAGATATACTAGTGATGATGAAGTAGGTATAGGTGGGCTTGAAAGGCTCAATCGATCCAAAGAAGGCCTAAATCACTTCCTTTATGTCGTGAAGCCTAGGATTTCACCTTGACTGGTGATCAAACAGGTTCTAGAGTCTTGTGGGATCTTAACACCAAGCTTTATTTACATAAAGTTTCTCTAAGTGATATAAAGTTCCATATTCATGGCTATTGTGCTTAAACAATTGAAGAATCGAGAATGAAACTCATCTAGCAAAAAGAGTCAAGCATGCAAACACCAAAAATCTATTTCCAATGAGTATCATGATTTTATCAATGATCAACAAAAGAATACAACTCTCATATCATTCTTAAGACAAAGCATTTCAAAACATCATTATTCTCTCCTTAAATTAGGAATTCTCCTATTATCGATCAAGTCTTTTATCGATGATGCACTTATGCATCATCATTGTTTGACCCGCTAGATTGGTCATACTGCTCTTGATTTCTATTGTTGCTTCTCCTCTTCCTGGCCTCCAAATCTTATATTTGAATGCTCGAATCACACAAATCTTCAAATGTCTTAATTGGAAAGCCTATAAGCCTATCATTGATGAAGGCATGGGCTCCATTGATCACCATACAGACTTGATCCTTCTCTATGGGCCTCGTGGTCATCTTGGCAACTTTGGCCCTGATGACGTTTTGATGATACTATTCTACGAACTATTTGGATAACTCTTTCCAATCTTCTCGGACCTCTTAGGGAGTTCATGGTACCATACTACCGCATCATTGCCTAAGGATAACATGAAGTACTTCAATATGTGCTCCTTTGACAAAGAAATGGTAGCCATGACGATTGCATACTGTCTTAGATGTGTCTTCAAATTGCCCTCGTCATTAAACTTGGGCAAGTTTGGCATACAACAATTAGGATGCAAATCGTTGTCCCCAATGAGCAAAATGCCTTCTAGGTCTTCGACCTTTATTAACCCTTTCTTCTTCAAGAGGGATTGGACTTTTTCCATCTCTTTGGTCAATTGTTTGATCGATTTGGGTTCTTTTTGATTGATTGGGCTTTTCCACCTATTGCTATCTTGGCTTGTCTCGCCATTTTCACCACCATTACCCTCAACTGGAGATTGGGTCATATGGTGTGGCCCATTCTATAAAGTTTCAATAAGTTGGGCCATTTGTTGTTAGAGCACGGTGATGTTAGCCCTAATCTGAGCCATTTCAGCGTTGTTGTTATTGCGTGATGCAGTTCCTCATAACTTATCTCGCCTAACCCAAGCTATGATGGCTACAAAACAAAGGTGTTAATGCCATGCGTGCATGCATGTATGTATGATATGATGCATGCTCATACAAGGGCATAGACACACTTTCATCCTTCCAACCTTATTCCTACCACACACGTGAGGTTGAGTCCATTTTCCTAGGATTTTAGACTTCATTCCTATGACATCATTATAGGATGTGGTAATGTGAGATTCTCTCTCCTAATTCAAACATTCATGTTGATGTTGGATTCTTCATGCTTATCATAACATGGTTTTCAAAACATCATGATAAACTTAACTCATGACACATGTTCCTATTTTATCCTTATGGGTAACTTGACATGTGGCATTTGGTCATGGTTCCATGAGGTTTTGAGTTAATGTTATTCTAATCATAGGGAATTCTCATCCATAAACATGCATCTCAACATGGGTTTTGGATATTCAGCCTATTGGAAGTTTCGAGGCTAAATATCCAAAAACCATGTCTATATGGGCTTCAGTCTCAAGGGTCCAATAGTTTGGGCTCCTTCAAGCGAGATATGTCCTTTTAGGCTAATTTTTTTTTTTTTATACCAATTCAATGGTACATGCTCAAAGGTGGTGACACCAACATAAGTTGTTAAGGGTGAATGGAGCCAAAGAATTCTCATGCTAATGCCACATGACTGATTTAGGCAGTTCATGCTCATTGTGTGCAAAAGTATAGTGATGCAAGGACTCATTGTACCAACACAAGGTATTAGAATTTCATATTTCCATCAGAATCAACTTCCCCTATCCATAGTGAAGTCACAAATATGAACGGGGCTTTCATCCCATCAGAGCATTTGCGAGTATGACACTGTGTCAAAGCCTCTTTTGAGACTTAAGGGAGCACAAATGAGCCATAGGCATGTATGGAGAATGAAGTCGCCTCCCAATTATTCAATTGGGAATGAATGGGGACAATTTGATCCCTTGCTTCAGGACCAGAATTACCCTCATCCCCTCAAAGATAGGTTCGAAATGTTAGGTGTGAGTCATTCGACCCTCTCGGATATAAATCCGACCTCCACTAGGGAAATACCCAATAAGAATAGCTCGTATTGTTACTTAGTCCACTTAGAGTTGTTCATTTTAGGCACACATTTCATATTTTATCTTCTTTAGTCATGTGAAGTGATTATTCAATCAAAGCAGTTGTATATTCATGCATAGAAAGAGGGAGGAGAATAGAGTTACAGCTCTTTTCAAACATAGGGGAAGGGGAAGAGGATTACATCCATTATTCTTCAATAATAAAACAAAATAATTCTACTTACAACACTCCAAATATAACATTCACATAAATCAAGTATTCAACAAAAAAAAGCATATTCATCCAACTCATACATTTAATAAGCCATCAATTCGAGATTTTATAAATAAGGAATTCCTTACCACCATATGTGAGTCTGTTCCATGTTTATCAAGCCTCTACATGCATATTCATACATATATCACTCTTTAACAATGGTCCCTCACCATCAATATGATTCCATCATCACTTCATGGCATCATTTTAAATAAAGTGTATTCACGGTACATTCATACATTCATTAATCAATGAATTCAATACAAAGCCATAATGTACTATCGTGGAATTCTAGCCTAGATTGGATAATTCTATCATGATATTCTAGTCTATTGTTATTCTACCATAATTCATATTAATTAATGGCAATTCTAGCCTATTGCTACTCTAGCATAATTCATATTAATTCATGGCATTCTAGCCTAAAAATATCTATCCTGGCATATTCTAGCCTAAATATGGCATTTATAGCCTAATCCAAGAAATCAACTTCAATCACAGCCATTCTAGCTCAAATAAGACATCCATAGGCAAAATGGTGATTCTTACCTATTTTATGCTATTTCCTAGCATACATCAAAGTAAATATAAGTTCTCCTAGCATCATTCTAATTATGTACTCCTAAGCATGAATTTAAGCATTCACGAAGAAAATTAAATTCCTAAACATGTTTCTAGATAAAAAAGAAATAACGGACTTACATCGACACGCTTATCCCTCTCACAAAATAGATAAGGGTTAGAACAATTCAAAATAATCCTAGCACACTTCTAAGTATAAAAATAAATTCTAAAAATGCTTAATTCTAAGCAAGGAAAATAAGGAAGAAAATACAAGGGAGAAGAGAAAATTACTCTCAGGACATACCTTTTCGGGTTTAGAGCAATATAAAATGTCGAAAAAAATATTATACTAGAAAAGACTCCTCAGAATTCTCACAAGTTTATCCTAGAGGGAGAGAGCAAGGATTTCTGGATGCCTTGAGAAGTGTGCCCAAGGTGTGCTTATTTAGGCTTTCCTTGGAGTGAAAAAGTAATAAAAAACAAATGTGGGATTTGAATGAACAGTAAAATGTAAACAGTAACTCATGGACAGTACTCTTTTATTTGGCCTTTTCTATTTAACAATTTTGCACTGAAGTCCCTTCTGACCTTTCTCTTCAATTGCTTATAAATTTTTTATTTCAACTCAGATTCATGATCCGTAAATTTCTATGAAAATTAGAAATCTGTAGCTTTGTAATGGTATATGACTCATCATCAGATTTATCCTAGATTAATTTCTGTTATTTTTTGAAGTCAAATGTTACTTTTCGAGACCTTTCACCAAATCCCTCTGACCTTTCCTTTCTTGGACTCCAATAGCATTTTGGTCATTTTCTTTGCTCGACATTCATCTTCATTCCTTCATCGAGCCTAAAAAATTTAGTGTCTATAATGAACAAGATTCATTAAAATACGATTGAGTTTCCATTAATAATGACTTTTTATATGGACTGGGTTTGAGCTACCTTGTTACATACTAGACCCGATCGATATGCTAATCAGACTCCTTACTCTCTTGCTATGTCTAGTTGTGCTGGTAGCTTTTCAACTCCTCGTGGGAAGCGATCGAGAGCCTCCTCGTTGGGTACTGGCACATCTGCTTCCTTTTCTGCCATCGCTTAGTAGTCACGTCCCCCTCCAGCTCCTTTAGCTACTCTAGCTATTCCAGCTGGCCATGTGATCGGTGACTTCTGAGCTTATGCTAGTGATGTCATCTACACATTGGATACTAGTGGACAAATTAGTAGTCACATGATTGCTGAGGATCCGAACATGCCTGTTCCTTTTGTTCAATAAGATACCACTATGGTAAGTCTTCTAACTATACATTCCTCAAGTCTTTTGTCATTCTTCAATCAATTGTTACTCTAATGTGATGCAGGTGCCACGATCTTCCATGGAGCAAGTTTTTTGTATGTAGGTTGCTTCTCATGGATATGTTTTATAGATGTCACATTAGTATCAGGTAAAGCACCACTTTATGCTTCATGTATGCATGATTTCTATCTTAATAGTTTTTCTAGCTATATGATTCTTTTGGTTGGTTAGATGAGTCGTCAGGAGGTTGCTCGTCTGAAGCAAGTGGTTGAGCATCTTCAAGCTCAAGTTGCTGCTTTCTCCTTTGATGTTGACCACAATGGCCATGAGTGAGGATTGTCACCATTGGCTTTTTTCATGATTCATTTTGTTCATTTTGCTTCTGTATATGAACTTCTGTGATGTACAATCAAAATGTAAACAACTTTCAAAAACTTACTAAAATTTTCTATCTTTAGCTTCATGTACTGTGCATATAAATTTACATCCAAATTTGTTCAAATATGTTTCTACATCGTCATTTATTCAATTCCAAATAAAACTACAAAGTTTGGAAATCCTGCACTCCAAACTACTCACCGATACACGTTTAGAAAGTGAAAAATTATGCGGAAGGAGGGCCTAATGAGCTATTTTTCCCTAATAACTATCGGGCAACTGTTAGATCGTCAGGTGCCTGTTAGACAGTCAGGTGGCTATCAAGGAATCGTTGGGCATCAATCAAATAGTTAGTCAATAGTTCTCCCTATGGCTTCTCCTTTCCTTCCTATTTTTGCTTCGTTTTACGCACTATTTAAGTGCCATTTCCTCTCTATTGGTTCTCTACATCCTTTCTCTCATTTCTCGAGATTTGTTTTACACTTTTCAATGCTTCTTTGCGCTATTCAACATGTCTACGGCCTCTTTCAAGACCCTCCAGCCTTTTTTGAAGTTTGTAAAGGATGACGACTGGAAACGACTCCAATCCAGCAGTCTCTACCATTTAAAGTTTCTTCAACATGTAAAGCTCAATGTCCCTTTTCTTAAAGAATATATGAACTTCAAGGATCCTTATGATCATATCTGCCACTTCAATGAGCAAGAGCTTTGCCCCCTGCATGAGGAATTCTTCGCTGTACTCGGTCGTCATTTGTCCAATTTTGAGAGTATCATCTCACCTACTGTCTAGACACCATCAATATCTAATCCTGCCCACTTCTTTGACTTCCCGATTTCTACCATGGGTGGTCACATCGGAGGTAGTAGAGTGACATTATCTTCCCTCATACCTCTACTTGAAATGATAGACAAGACCTCATCTCATTGGCTTTGCCTTTTTCAGTTCTATATTCTTGCATAGTTTTTATTAGTCTCACTAGGCGGTATTAGAGATCCTCATCTTGTGACCATCATTCCTCATATGGGACGTGGTTTCATAGTAATTCCCTTAATTTTGGCTGAGACATTCATCGAATTGGATCGAATCGAGATTGATCCAAGTCAGAGATTCAGTGGCAGTCTTCTGCTTCTTCAAGTTTTTCTCTTAATGCTGCCTAAGCCGCCCTTTTTGGGTTTTCAACTTAGTAGGTTCATTCATTTTTCATTTCAATTTTTTTATGCTTCAATTTTTGCCTAAGCCGCCCTTTCTGAGATTTTGACTTAGCAAACTTACCCTAACTTTTGCCTAAGCTGCCTTTTCGGGTTTTCAACTCAACGAGCTTTTTCTTTTCTTTTTTTTTCATGCCCTAACCTTTGCCTAAGCTGCCCTTTTAGGTTTTCAACTTAGCAAGCTGGCCTTAATTTTTGCCTAAGTTGCCATTTCATGTTTTTGACTTAGTAGGCATTTTTTTTAAATTTTTCTTTATTTCTTTTCCTCAGATTTGGTTACAAGAGAGGCTATCTATTCTAGCACCGCCCGAAAGGAACATTTCCCATTATAGCCCTCGACTTCATACGAGGAGGGGACTTGCGAGATGTTCTTCTCAGATCGATTAGTTTTGAATCATTCCTAATACTCAGATTCGCTGGCATTGTCCATGGTAGAGGCTGGACATGTGACATTTAGGGCATATATTACATGCATGCCTTTAGCGGGCTTCACCCACAGTTTATTTTATGATCCTCCTAGGCTATGTCAGCAGTATGGACTTAAGTAAAGGATCGTGGATTCAACGACTGCTTTCAGTCCTAGGAGATTGTTCGGTTGTTATCTAGAGTGTGTGAAGGATTCTTGGCCATATAGCAACGTTAAGAGGAATCGATTCCATGACCCTAATTTTAAGATAGATGACTGGTACAAGGATTGGGTGACCCTTCAAGCCTCCATTCCTAGTCTGGCTATTCGAGCTAGACGGTGCCATGAGCAATATGGTAAGCCTATTCGTAGTCCATCGAAAAGACAGAGATGACATTGTTAGTCAACTCAGATATTAGATGCTTTCTTTTTGTCATTATAATAAGAAATTCAAAAGCATATTTGTTCCCAAACAATTTTATTTTATTAATAAAAGTATAATCTTTTGTTTTTCAAACGACATGTGCACAATGAGACAACTCCTGTCATTAGTCAACCATTTTTAGTTTTCTGATTAATTATTTTTTCTCTCACGCTTTTTTTTCATACATAGTATTTCTTCAACTTATCCACGTTGATGGGCTCAGTTAACTCATTCCCTTTTATGTCTGATAGGATGGTGGCTCCGTCAGACATGACCTTCGTCACAATGAATAGGCCCTCCCAGTTGGGCTTAAACTTTCCTCTTAGATCAAGCAGTACTGACCTGGCCTGTTTAAGGACCAATTTCCCTTTTTTTAGCTTCCTTGCCTTTACATTCTTGTTAAAGGCTCGAGCAACCGGCTTCTGATATAGTTGCATGTGATATCCGACCCTCATTCTTTTCCCATCAATTAAGGCCAATTATTTACATCTATTGTTAACCTAATCTTCTTTAGGAATTCTTGCTTCCATCGAAATTCTCACTGATTTCATTTCTATCTCATTTGATAGGACCATTTATAAGCCATATACCAACGAGAAGGGTGTCATGCCTATCGAACTTTTGGGTGTTGTTCGATAAAACCATAACACAAACAACAACTTCTCCGCCCAATCTTTGTATGCCCGCACCATATTGGCAAACATTTTCTTGATGCTTTTATTGGTTGCTTCTATTGTTCCATTCGATTATGGCCTATATGGACATGACTTATGGTGTTCAATCCTATATTTTTGAAATAAGGCTTTAGTCTCAGCCTAGAAATAAATCCCATTGTCAGTTACGACGTGATGTGGCACTCTGAATCTGCATATGATATTCTTTTAAGTGAAGTTCACCATCTTATTTGCCCCTAATTTACTCTAGGACTTAGCTTTTATCCACTTGGTGAAGTATTCAATTGCCACCACCACATATCGATGCCTATTAGAGGCTAACGGCCTTATCTCACCTACAATGTCAATGATCCACGCAGCAAAGGGCCATAGTGCTATCATCCCTCATAGCTTTAAGCAGGGTTGGTGAATCAAATTTTCATTGATCTGGCATTGGTGAGGCCTCTTCACAAACTAGACATAATCCGTCTCCAAAGTTAGCTAATAAAAGCCTCGCCTCATTATCTTCTTTGCAAGCATTAGCCCATTCATATGCAGTCCACAAACACCATTATGGATTTCCTCTATAAGTATTCTTTCTTCTTTCTCATCAACACACCTCAACTGCATCCCTTCTGGCATTCTCTTGTGTCACTCCTTGATGACAAGCAAATTGTTGGGCCAACCTTCGTAGTACAACCTTATCTCTCTCGTTGGCCTTATCTGGTAGAACCCTATTTTCCAGGTATCTTTTCAAGTCATAGAACCATGGCTTCTCATCCACTTCGGCCTCCATTACATGGGGTTCCCTATGACAAGGACCCCATACTTATGATATCACTATTGGTCTGATCAATAATTCTTGGGTACTCACCCAGACTGATCCCAAAGAAGCCAAAGCATTAGCCATCTGATTCTCGTTTCTGAGGAGATGGGTGAAGGTACACTGCTTGAACCTCCCAATCAACCTTCTGATATGCTCAAGGTATGGTTTCAAGCTTCATTCCCGTATATTCCAATCTTTATTAGCTTAAGAGATGATTAGTTTTAAATCTTCCAACACTTCTATTTCATCAATGCCATCATAATCACAACTTCCAACCTAAAGGCATAGTCTTCGTATTCAACCAATTGTTTGTGACTTTGAACTCCAACTTCTTAGCAAATGGAATGACTTCTTTAGTTGGTGATACTAGAATGACTCTTATTCCAGCACCATTTCGGTTGACAACTCTATCAAAGAACATCCTCCATCCCACCACTGAGATTATCCCTAGATGTTTATCTAGGAATTCCAACTCCCATGGTTCATCATTATCGACTGGATTCATCGCCAAAAACTCTACTACTGCTCTTCCTTTCAGCACTTTCTTGGTGGCATACTCAATGTCAAATTCTAACAACTAGACCAACCATCTAGCTAGCTTCCCTGCCAATGATGGTGCTTCATAACGATATTTCATTGGATTCTTCTTTGAGACAACCTTAATTTTATAAGACTGAAAATAATTTCTTAACTTCTTTAAGAGCCGGACCATAACCAAGCATGTTTTCTCCACGTGGTTATACTTCTTTTCATACGGTAGCAACTTTTTGCTAAGATAGTAGACGACATGCTCTGCACCATGCTTATCTTCTTGTGTTAGCATAGCATCGATGGCCTCCTCCTCAAAAGCCAAGTAGAGAATCAAATTCTTGCCAGGTTTTGGCAGTCTCAAAACTGGCAAATTTTGTAAGTACTTCTTAATATTTTCAAATGCCTCTTGGCATTGGTCATTCCACTCCACTAGCTAATCCTTCTTTAGAAGTCTGAAGATCAGTGCACAAACTATCGTTAGTTTGGCAATAAATAGACTAATATGTTAGATCTTCCCAGCAAACCCTCAAACTTCTTATTTGATCTTGGGTGATTGCATCTCCGTAATTGCCTTGACCTTGTTTGGATCTATTTCTATCCCTTTCTTGTGAACTATAAACCCTAAAAACTTCTCTAAGGTAACTCCGAAGACACACTTCTTTGAATTTATCCGCAGCTTCTATTACTTCACCCTTTCTAGGAATCTGTCTAAGGCTTCAAAGTGACCTTCTCGAGTTTCTGATTTCATCATCATGTCATCCATATATTCTTGTATCTCTTTGTGCATCAAGTCCTGAAATAGTGTCATCACCATTCGTTGGTAAGTTGCCCCTGCATTCTTCAATCTGAAGGACATCACCTTATAGTAGTAGGTTCCCCATTTTGTAATGAAGGATATTTTCATCTTATCTTCATTGGCCATCATTATCTGGTTGTAACCAGAAAACCCATCTATGAAGGAGAACACCACGCTAGCGACAGTGCTATCTACTAGCACATCAATGTGAGGCAAAAGAAATTTATCCTTTTATATGGCCTTATTCAAGTCTCAATAATCCACACACATTAGGAACATTCCATCTTCCTCTTTGATTTTCTAAGCTTACTTCGGTCTCAGCCTCTTTAATTTCTGCTTCACTAGCTTCATATATGGATAAGTTGGGATTGTATGCCCAACGATGCTCCTCTTAATTCCAGGCATGTCATCATAGGACCATGCGAAGACTTCTTCATTTTTTTACTAATTTTTCAAATTTCTCTCTCTTTTCAGGAGTTGTGTCAAGTGTAATACATATGTTCTTGGGTTTTTTTATTGTACCAATATTAATGTCATGAGTTTGAATGGTATGGATGTCAAATATGCCAGTGAAATGCAAATTATGATGCACAATGCCATTAAGAAAGACATTACACAAGTAAGCAAACTTATTCTTTATTGCTTCAGATTTAGAAACATAAACAATGTCTTATTCTTCAAAGGGGTGAGTACAAATGCATTCTCATAGAATACATCTTTGATTTCTTCCTCGATGAAAGTGGCAAGGTCGATGGACTGGTCTATTGGTGTTGCTTGATCTTGAGGCTTCTTCTCCTTGATGGTCATCTTCTCCATTTCCTCCACTAAGTCATTCCCCTTGGTGATTCTTGCTTGAAGGACATCCTTGAAGATCTCAAGTCTGGACTTCAACATTCCTTTGAAAACCCATGGTTCAGAAACTCCCACGTACTTCATTTCTTGGGCCTTGACAAATTTGATAAATTTCCTTTTCTTGGGCTCAAAGTCTTCTTCTTCCCTATTGAACTCATAACCCAAACCTCTTGTAGAAGTTTGGCCTTTGAAATCTGTAAAGGATGGTGAAACACGTCCATTCCTTCCAAGCCCAGTTCTTGGCAATACTTTTTTTCTTCATTATCCTAGCTAAAATTGTGCTGACTTTATCAATCATGGCTATGTGAAAGCCTCCTATGTAAGGTATTTCTCCAACCTTCATGTTTAAAGTAGCTGGCTCAATTGTTGAGGCTACATGAATGGTTATAATATCCCTATCCATGTTAAATCGGATCTTCTTATTAAGGTGGAAGGAATTCTGCCAAGCGAATGAAACCATGCTCATCCTAGCAAGGCAGCAAATGTGATTGGAATGTTAAGGATCGTGAAATTTGTCATAACTTCAATTCGTCCAGTCTTCACTAACGCCTTGAAAATCCGAATAGCACTTCTCTTCGAGTCGTTTTAAGCCCTGATCAACATCTCACAAGGCTTAAGCTTATCTTTACTAAACCCACTTATGCAATATCTTCATAGGCACAATATTAATGGTGGACCCATCATCTACCATGATGTAAGGAGATGCCTTCCCGCTAATTTCTACAGTAATAAACAATGGCTTGTTATAATTCCTTCCTTTAAAAGGTAGATCTTTATTAGTGAAGATGATCACCCTCTTCTCATTTGCCCTTTTGGGTTCTCTTTCAGTCAAGGTAGTTAACTTTTCATTTGTAGTAGTAGCCATTGATGTTTCCACATATGCCAAAGCTTTCGCCATGGCTTCTCTATGCTTTTAGGATGATATCAATAAATTCCAAGTGATAGCATTTGCTTCAGTCTTCTTTAATTGCTTGATCACTTGATCTTCTTCTTTTTTAGTTTCTTCTATGGCAACTTCTTTGCCCTTCTCGATAGTTTTCTCAATTGGTTTCTCTTTCTCCTTCTCATGGTAAAATCTACCACTCTTTGTTACTTCTTGTACATTCTCACCCTTAAGTGTTTCTCCCTCATGTGTTTCACCCTCAATTCTCACTTCTTCTTTTTCATAACTGCTGAAGTCAACCCAAAAGTTTGGAAGGGCTTGACTTTAGGAATGTCATCCCATATTCCCATAACTCTCACTTTTTCACACCTTCTATGCAAGCTCTTCTTACACTCGATGCTCTCAACTCGCTTTCATTTCTTAACTTCTCTATCCTTTTTCACCTTAAGCCTCCTGGATGGTGAGCCTCTTCCAGCCCTTTTTATGGCCATCCATTTCTTGGCGAAAGTACTTGATGGTGTGGACGTCTTCTTGGTGGGTGTCACTTCAACTTCTTCTTCTTCCTCTTCTTGCGGCTCTTCCTCCTGCTGATCACTAAAGCACACAAATTCAAGTTCTAAGCTTTGCTTGACTCCCTTTACTACAATATCAGTCTATCCACCCTTCTTTGTGAAAATCTGGGCTGCCCAAGGATTGGGCTTATCTTTTGCCTTCTCAATGATCTCATTAGGCTCTTCTTCTTTAGGCTTTTCAAGCTTTTCAAGCTTGGGATCCTTCTGCATGTCCACCTTTCTAGTAGACTGTTCTTGTTGTTCAATCTTGGACTTCTCCCTTCTATTGGCTCTCTCGGCCTTGCTTGATCTACTTTCTTCAAAAGAGTTCATGACTTGCTCCTTAGTCAAGCCTAACCTAATCATGTTGGTTGTTGGAGGAGGTACCCTCTCATAATTGGGTAGTGGATTGCTTCTTGTTTTAGGCTTATACATCTCGAGGTCGGGAATCTGGCCCTTGTTGATGAAGTCTTGGATCTCATGGTGAAGACGAGTATAATCAACAGTCTTGTGATCGATTACTTGGTGGAATTCACACTTCTCGTGATGCCTCTAATTCATTGGTAATGGATTTGGAAGCTCTCTTGGTGGCAATGGCTAGATTTCCTCAACTCTCAATCTTGCAAAGATCTTGGATAGTGGTCTTCCCAAATGGTTGAACTTTCTTTGTTGGGCGACTGCCTTCACCTCAACATGCTTCATGCTAGACCCACTAGCTTGGTGATGCTGCCCTTGACTTCTTTGAGGGTAACTATATTTGGATGCCCGAGTCGTACAAGTCTTCAAATGTTTTGATGGGGAAGCCCACTAGTCTATCACTAACGAAAGTATGGGCTCCATTGACCATCATGCAAACCCATTCTCTACAGGCCTGGTGGTCGTTTTGGTGGCCTTTGCCCTCCAATAGACTAGATACTTTGAGAAAGTCTCATTGGGCTTCTAAGGTGTTGTCTCCAAATCCCTCAAGGTTACCCTCAGTTAGGTATTGTGACAGTAGAACTCTATAAATTGCTCAGAAAGCTCCCCCCAATCTCTTTGCACTCTCTTGGGGAGGTCATGGTACCATACTACCACATCATCTTCTAGGGATAACAGAAGTACTTCAATATGTGCCCCCTTAACATATGAATGGTGGCCATGACGGTTGCATACTATCTTAGACGAGTCTTTGGATTGCCCTTTCCATCAAACTTGGGCAAGTCTGGCATGCGAAACTTGAGAGGCAAATTGTTGTCCTCGATAAGGAAAATGCCATCCAAGTTTTCAACCACTTTTAGCCCCTTCTTCTTTAAGAGGGATTGGACTATCTCTATGTCTTTGGCCAACTACTTGACTGATTCGGGCTCTTCTTGGTTGATTGGGCTTTTCCCTTATCTCTACCTTAGTTGGTCTCACCATCACCATTACTATTACCCTTGGGTGGCGGTTGGTTCATGCGGTTAGGCCTATTTTGGAGTGCTTTAACGAGTTAGGCCGTTGTTTGAGTATGACTATATCAGCTCTCAATTGAGCCATTTTAGCATTATTGTTGTCTTCTTGCTTTGTCAAGTGACTACCTTATCTAACCTAAGCTATGATGGCTGCAAAACAAAGATGCCATGCATGCATGCATGTATGCATGATATGATGCATGCTCATATAAGGGCATAGACACACTTTTAGCTTTCCAACCTTATTTATCCCACACATTTGTGGTTGAGTCTATTTTCCTAGGATTTTTGGCCTCATTCCCAAGGCATCATCATGAGATGTAGGAATGCAAGATTTTCTCACCTATTTCTAACAAACATGTTGATGTTGGATTCTCCATGATTATAATAACTTGGCTTTCTAAATGTCATGATAACCTTAACTTTGGCACATGATCCCATTTTATTCTTATGGATGACTCGACATGTTATTCATTCATGGTTCCATGAGGTTTGAGTTGATGTTATTCTAATTATGAGAAATTTACATCCATAGACATGCAATTCAATAAAGGTCTTAGATATTCATCTTATTGGAAATTTCTAGAGTCGTCTGTATGAGCTTGAGTCTCAAGGGTTCAATGGTCTGGGCTATTTCAAGCGAAAGATGTCCCATTGGGCCAATCTCTTTTTATACCAATTCAATGGTATGTGCTCAAAGGTGGTGACACCAACAGTCGTCTAGAGGTCAAATGGAGCCAAAGACTTTTGATGCTAATGCCACACGGCTAATTTAGGTAATTCGTGCTTATTCTGTGCAAAAGTGTAGTAATGCAAGGACTCATTATACCGACATGAGCTATTAGAATTTAGTATTCCCATCGGAATCAACTTATCTTATCTCTAGTGGAGTCGCCACTGTGAATGAGGCTTTCATCTCGCCAGAGCATTTGTGACCACGACACTGTGTCAAATCCTCTTTTGACATTTAAGGGAACACAAACAAGCCACGGACATGTCTGGAGAATGGAGTCGCTACCGAATTATTCAATTGGGAATGAATGGGACCAATCTGATCCCTTGCTTCAAGACCTAAACTACCCTTATCCCTTCACAGATGGGTTTAGGAACTTAGGTACAACTTAATCGACCTGCTCGAATCAAAATTCGGCCTCCACTAGGAAATACCAAATAATAACACTCATGCCGTTACTTGACCCACTTAATGCTATTCGTTTTATGTACACATTGTTCATTTTATCTTCTTTAAACATTCGAGGTGATTTATTCAACCATACAGCAGTTTTATAAACATCCATAGAAAGAGAGAGGAGAATGGATTAAGGGGAGGAGGATTACATCACTTTATTCTTCAATAAATAAAGTAAATTATGAAATGTACATTCATTCACAATTAAATTCAAAATATAAAGTACAATTGCTACATTCAAGGCCCAAAAAACGATGAATTCCTTACCACCATATATGACTCTTTTTAATGTCTATCGAGGCTCTATAAGTACATTCATACATTCAATAAGGCATTCATTACAAGTAATGGTCTCTCACCATCAATGTGAGTCCACCATCACTTCATGGCATCATATAATAACACTTCATATTCATGGTACATTCATACATTCATACCCAATAAAATTCAAACACAACCACAATCTACTATCATGGTATTCTAGCCTAGATTTGATAATTTTATTTTGGCACTTTAGCCTATTGCTATTCTAGCATCATTTATATCATTGCATTTTTAGCCTAAACATGGTTATCATTCTAGCCTAATTCAAACAACCAACATCAATCAAAGTTATTCTAGCTCAATCAAAGCATTCAAAGGGCAATATGGTAATTTTCATCTATTCTATGCAATTTCATAGCATGCTTCAAGGCAATTATAAATTCTCCTAATCATGTTTCTAATCACGTGCTCATAAGCACGATTCTAAGCATTCACAAAATAATAATAATAATAATAAATTCCCTAGCATGATTCTAATAAAAAAGGGAAAGTGGATTTACCTCGATACGCTTGTCCATCTCGCAAAACAAATGGGAATCAAACAATTCATAAACCCTAAACATATTTCTAAGCATAAAATTAAACCCTAAGTAAGCTTATTCTAAACAAGAAAAGTAAATAAGAGAAATATGGGAGAAGAAGAGATGATTGCTCTCAAGACGTACCATTTCTAGGTTTAGAGCAATAGAACACCTAGAAATCTCTGAACTGGAAAAGGCTTCTCGAATTCTCGAGCGTATCTTCAAGAGGGATAAGAGACGATTGAGAAGTGAGCCAAGAGGGCTTTATATAGGTAAGGGTTGAGGTTGAAAAATGAAGTGAAATACAAAAAAGGAACGTCTAAATAAGAATTTTCAAAGAATACACCAATAGTTGAGCGGCTGTTAACAAACTGTCAGGCAACTATCGAATAGTCAGGCAGCTGTAACTCAATAGTTGGGCAGTTGTCACTCAACAATTGGGCAACTATCAGATAGCTAGCTGTTCTCCTTATGGCCTTTCCTATTATAGCACTTTGCAGGTAGTCTCTTTTGACCTTCATCTGTTCGATCATGCGTAACTTTTCAAGTTCAACTCCGATTTGTGATCTATAAATTACAATGAAAACTAGACATCCATAGCTTTGTAGCAGAGATGACTCATCATTAGATTCTTCCTAGATTAATTGCTATGACTTTTTGAACTCACATGTCAATTTTTGAGACCTTTTATCGATTCCCTCTTACCTTTCCTTTCTTGGCTTTGAAAGGCATTTGGGTCATTTTCATTGCTTAACATTCATCTTTGTTTCATCATTGAGCCTCAAAAATTTAGTGTCTACACTAACTCGATGGAGAGAAAAGGCGACCATGATGGTAACAAGGCCAAGTAGGAAAGACCAAGTACGAATGGTAATCAAGGGGATGCTCCCCTTATTTTGCAACAATTTGGTTGGGTTGACTATCAAGACCTTTAGGGATTTGTTTGACTCAGGCCTCCAAGTTGAAGATTTGGTGTTGGAATAGAAGAAGAATTTTCCTAGGAGAAGTTAAAGGAATCATAACCGACAGGGAGGACCCAGCAATGTTGAGGTAAATGTCTTAAAGTAATCCAAGAAGCTTAGTGGCCTTGGGCAACCCTTGTCAAAAGTCTTCGAGAGATTAAAGGCCTAGAGAGAACTACTACCTTTACCACCAAAGAAGCCCTTAACACTTATCCATTAAACCACAAAGATGATGAATAGTATGAATTTCACCAAGCCTTGAGTCATATTACAAAAAATTGTTAAAGGTTCTGCCATGAGATCCAAGATCTAATCAATAATGGTTGGATTCTAGACCTCAATAAACAACACCGAAACATGAGCCACAACCTACTACCAGACTATCGCAATGTTCCGCCCACCTATAACAACAGCATGATTGATTCAGGCCTGAATCTGGTTGGACAATAGATATTTGACTCTATTAAAGTTATAGAAAGTCAAAAATAGGAAGAAAGAAAGAAGAAATCTAGAGCCCTAAGGATCTTTTAAGGCAAGTAGGCATCTAGAAAGGGGGCCAAAAGGGGAAGCCCATATCAGAGGCTGAGAATTAAGAAAAACAAGATCGTGCAGGAGTACTTTATGGATGATAGCTTAAATAGAGTGAAAGGGACGTCTAAAACCTATACAAGCCGCTCGTAAAGGAAGAAATGGTTGAAGGAGATACTCCCCTTGATAAAGAAGAGTACACCTTGATCAGTGATGAGGAGGAGTACACACCACTTAGTGACGTGGGAAGTCATAGTAAGTACACACCACTAAGGGAAGAAAGGGATCTCAGTAGAATATGCGTGAGCAACTTAGGGGCCACAAAAGAAAAGATTAGACAGTCTTCTGAAGGAGAACAACAAGAAGATACAAATGGACCTGTTCATGTCATTTCTCTAGCAGTGGAAGTCCAGGTTAAGGGAAGACCAATACAAATGAACCTACTACAATTCAAGAGATGGTTGGAGGAGAATATGAAAGAACAAAAGAAGAAAAAAGAACCACTTGATGTAAGACCCCTAGCAGTTGAGATTTACTACTACAATGTAGGCTGGGTAAAAGTTAAAGTGGCATCACTTGAAAAAATGGGAGAATGGATGCGAGAAAGGAGTTGGTTGATGCGTTCGAAACTAGCAAGTATACTAGTCGCACAAGTAATAAAGTGATAAGTAAGATATCGTTCCCACGAGGATTGATTCTAATTGAATTTGTTATTTCCAGCAACAATAAACTAAACAGGGGGGATTTTTGTTGAATGATTTACTAAATGAAATAAGAATGCAAGTAAAGAATAACAAAACAGAAAGTAAATTTGAATGAAAATCAATGGGAGAAAGCTGGTTAAGGGATCCTTCTCTACCACAAGATATGGATTTGCGAATTAATTGTAGAATTGTCATCTAATTACAGCATTGAAGTTATCAACCGTAGATAATAACAAGCTCTATTACCCCAATCTTCCCTTACTTAGTTGTTAAATAAAACAAGCTCTTTATTTAATCTCTATCCATTAAACAACCTAGAACAAGCTCTCTGAGTTTAATTCAATGGATGCATTATGATAAGAAAGATAGGTTGATCTAAGCAATAAACACACAAGCTCGGATTATTTAACTTAGGTTGTATTCTCCAATTGCAATCTCTGATCACAATTTTGCTACTAATGATTAGAAATTCAAGACAATTACGGATCAAGATTTCTAGTCTAGCAATAAATCACAACCAGATTATATTCAGTTGGCCACTCAAATACAATCAGCAAGCAATCATAAGCATTAAATATGGGAGAATACAAGCAACTTCAATTAGAGAATTGGATAACAATTCCTTACACAATCAACTTACAAAAACCATATCAGGGGCTTTGAAATCACCCTCAACCAATTCAGATTTAGTTACACATGTTTAAGAACGTGGTAAATACAATACAACATGGAGACATTCCAGAAAATGAAAGGGAAGGGAAAAACTTAGCAAATTTGATGTAATTCTCTTTGGATTGTAGTTCTTCCTCTTTCCAAGCTTCCTTTCTCCTTCAAGAACTCCAAGAGATGAAAGAATTCCAGAGCTGAAGCCTCCACCACGTTCTCCCCTCTTCAAGTTATGAAAATAAAACCCTAAAATGTGTTTAAATACTCTGCTACAGTGACTTGCTACAGTGCCCCGTATTATACATGCTATAGTGACTTGTGGAATTATATTTCTATACATCTCACACTGTTTTGATTACAACTTTTGGTACACTGAATGGATTTATAAACCGTAAATTTCTCCAGAAAATAGACTTCGAGAGCTTTCCAACGGTATATAACATGTCGTCGGGTTCATTGTATATCAATACAATTAAATCTGAGAAGACCACTGACTAGCAGAGGTGAAAATGAAGGGTTTTACTCCATTTTTGTGCAAGTTGCTCCAAAACTCCTACAAACATCAAAACCACACAAAAACATAAAAATACCAAGGAATATAGCAAAGAAACATGGACGAATTGATATAAAAGTAATACATAAATAGACACCTATCAAATTCCCCCACACTTAGACTTTGCTAGTCCTCGAGCAACTAAAATGATACGAAACAAAACTAAACCGAAACAGAATCAAAGAAAAATTAAAACACACAAATGCTTCAACTTGCAAATAGGCCTCAAAGATTGTACTTAATTATAACCCAAGGAAAACTTCAAAATAATGCACTTGATCAAGAATTTTATCTCAAAGATTAGTTTCGCTTCACTTCAATTCCTCAAGTGTGTGTGTGTAGAGCCATTCTCACCTAATCACTTGTAACCCGGATGAGTTTATGCATAAAAATGAATCATATTTAATATTGAAGATGTGTGTATAAATGAACTCCATAGGCCTGCTTTTCAAGTCACTCTCCACTAATGTAGACATGCACAACACCAAGGATCAAGTAGGGCTTTATTAAGCTTGTAACGTTTGGCTTGGGTGAAGGTATGATAAAGGATAATAATTTGGCTCAAATCACCCACAAACACATAAATCATTCAAGACTATGCAGAGCTCAACCCTATAACACAACTTTATTTCAATTCACCAAGTTACTCCCCCAAACTTATTTAGAACACTCAATCTTTTTTTTTTTTTTTGTAGAAAACAAAAAGAAAACTACACCCCCACACTTTGTTGTTTCATTCTTTTTAAGAACACTTAAGGGTATAGATCTCTTATTCTTTTTCTTTTGTTCTTTTTTTTCTTTTTTTCTTTTTTTTCTTTTTTTTTTTATTACACTTCCCCTCCCCCACACTTAAACAACACATTGTCCTCAATGTGTAAGTACGTGGACGATAAGTATAGATTGGCTTCTTTTTCTTTTTCTTTTTTTCTTTTTTTTTTCAAACACAATAGAACTCACTTGCATTGCTCATGACACATCCCAACCTCCTCTAACTTCCAAAACCAGAACATAGCTCAAAATTTAATTGTGAATGATCTACATGCTCATAGGTAAGGGATAAACTGTTTGGAATAAATTCATTTTAGGTTAGGAAATCTTTTAGTGAGTTAACAAGGGTTACAAAGGCTCAAAGGGGTAACTAGGGATCAATTTCAGTCAAGGTTGGCTATTAAGGCTCAAACGGTCCAAAGATGGCCTAAATCATTTCCTCAACATTGCACAGTCTAGGATTTCGCCTCGAGTGACTATCAAACAAGTTCTAGAATTCATTGAAATCTAAAGAAACATTTAAATTACATAAACTTTCTCTAAGTGAACAAATAACTCAGTGATAATAGCTCAATGCTCAATGTTACGCAAGGAATCAAAAGCAAAGCAAAAACCAATAAACATTTCAAGCACACAGATCCTGCATCATTTATCATTTTCCAAGAGTTATTCTTAATTCAATCATTATCTTATCATCGACCCACAAAATGCAAGAAAAGAGGTACTGGCGTTGTTACACCTGAGTCAAGATTGTATATTTCAACAATCCTTAGGACCAGTAGCCCGCAGACTTAAGGTTTCCAGCCTATATACCTTTATTATGAAAGAACGAAGCAAGAAATAAGACACTTCAAACAACATGAAATAAACAAACTATAAATTTATTTAGAGAGAATGCGTTTCAAGAGTTAAGGAAACCCCATATTCTGCCATTCTCAGGTTTTTCCACAATGTTTTTTTTTTTCGAATCGAAACTGATAAAGACAAAAACACACAACACCTCAAAATTACATAAAACTAAACTTACTCAGAAAATAATAAAGTCCAATAAATCAGTAAACACAAACAAGGCAGTTAGAATAGGTCTAAAAAGTTTAGAAGTTAGCCTCCTTATTCAGCCATTATGGATTAAAGAAATCCAGAATGCGTTTCAAGAGAACTTGAACTTTTTAAGCCACCACTCTAAAAGCCAAGATTAAAAAATATTACCTGGGGTGAAAGAAACAACCTGAAAAAAAAACTCAACTCAAATAAATACAATAAAGAGAAAGCAAACGAAAATGAAGCAAACCAGCAGATAGAGATTACAGATGGAGTGTTAAATCCAGTTTACGCCTCTTATTGCCTTCTCTAAACCAATCTATCCGAGCCATTGTTGAATCAGCCGAATAGACGAATTCTTGTAATTTGTCAATTAACTCCCCTGCAGTTGAAGCTGTAACCAGGATTTGCCTCGCCGACGATGAGATGAAATTTTTTCTACAGCTTGATCAAGAAAAGACAACAAACCATCAAAAAAGTTATTGACATTTAACAAACCAATGGGTTTTTTATGGATGTTTAGCTGTGCCCAAGAGGTGATTTGAAATATCTCTTCTAATGTACCATAACCACCGGGCAAAGCTATAAATGCATCAGATTTAATGACCATATGTGCAATACGCTCATGCATACTAGAAACCTGTAACTCTTCCCCCATGGTGTTGCCTACGATATCTCGTACAGCTAATGGTTTAGGGATAATGCCGAGAACTTTGCTCCCTCCCATGGATGCAGCTGTCGACACACACCCCATTAACCCAAGACTACCCCCTCCATAAATCAAATTAATACCCCTTGCAGCTAATGTCCTACCAAGATCAAGAGCTGCTGTTTTAAACTCTCCATCTTTACCAAATTGCGATCCACAAAATACGCATATATTTTGGAGTCGCCGAATTGGTGTTTTCTCCATTTCTACCAGTGCTCTAACCTTGTGTAAGACAATGATGCACGTTAGGTAATATGCTTTTCAAGTGTAAGACAGGTTATAATAATGACATTTGAAAATATGGAGAATGAATATATACACACGTAAAACTCTCAAATTTGACACATGGGGACATAATTTCGGTGGGGGTTGCTCGATGCAAATTTATCGCCCCGAGATTTGAAAAAATAGATATGCTTTCGGTGGGGTTTGGCAAAACCTCCACACTTGTCGCCCACGTGTGCATGAAAAATGGAGATAAACTTTCAGTGGGGTTTGAAAAAAACCGCCACACTTGTCTCCCACGTGAAGCATGAAAAGTAACGATATACTTTCGGTGGAGGTTCACAAAACCTTCACACTTGTCTTCCACGTGTGCTTATATCATGGGGTAGTCATCTGGTTTGTCAAAAAGAAAACTTGAAATTAAAACAAACAAATTCAACAAACAACAACAACACAAAAACAACATTGATAATCAGATCAAACGAAACAAGAAGAAAATAAAATTTGACAACAACAACCCACATTCAAATATACAAGTAGTTGTGATTGTGGCTCACATCTTCCTCTGGTTTTTCGTCCAGTAACGGCTAAAACGCCTTCTATGAGTCGGGGATTTGCTTCCCATCCAGTTTTCTTATAAACTGGCAAACAGGGTCGTTTTTAGTAAGATTCCCTAGACTATAACACTGCAAATCATCACGAAATTGTGTCCATATATTAAGCAATTCACGCTGAACAAGTCCACAAGAATGTGACTCGAGAGTTAACAAAACATTATCCAGCGGCTCATTACTCAAACCATTCTTAATAAATGAAAGTTTATCTTCTCTATTCCTGGACACAAAACCTAATGAATGACAAGTCTGGTTACAATTCCATCTAGCACATTTAATAACATACTTGTAACCTTTTCTCGCGTCTTCGCACTCTTGGTCGTAGGTAGCTTTTCCATAGACCAAGCTGTATTTTGCGAGATTAATGTCCGGCTCACCGGACAATCTCACCTTGGCTTCGATAAGCCATCGGATATCCGCAGGCACATTTAGGAGCATCAATACCCAAAGTCTAGTCATCCGTACTTTATAAATTTTAAACACAGCATTTTGAGGAAGTGAAGGAAATATTTACGAAGGTTCGACAGAAAGATATCGGCATCCATTGAAGAGGAGAAAAGAAGAGATATTACCGATAATTCGATCGAGTTTGTTTTTCTCCAAGATATGCACGTTTCAAACCTTTGGCGAATGACTTCAACTTCCGTTTGGATTTTTCCACAAGCTGCTGCACAAATGAGCTCAAAGCACAGAGTAATCAAATTAAACAAAAGAAAGGAAAAGAAAAGAGCAAAAACGAAACTAAAGACACATAAAAGAGATAACAACACAATAGCAAACAAAAGTCAAAAACAAGTAAAAAATATAAAAACAAATGAGACAGATGGCAAAGAGAGATAAAACCTGATCAATTTGATGGCCTACGAAAGGAATCTCCTCGAGACACAAAAATCGATCATTATTACCTCATTTTATTTTTCTTTTCTTCTTTTTTTTTTATTTTTCAAAAACATTGGGTTGCCTCCCAATAAGCGCTTGGTTTAACGTCCTCAGCCCGACGTTGGTTCCATCATGGGAGGATCCAATTTCTGTTGTGCTTCTCTAATGGGCTTGGATCCCTCTTCTAACAATATACGGTCAATGCATATGGATGGGCCTTGGATTTCAACAATTGTCCACTCAATAGCTATTTTGTGATCTGTAAGTATTCGGACGAGTTTATCTTCTTGTATTCGTGCAAGGCCCATTTCCATTGTAACTCGCAAAGTATCATTCTCACCCAATAATCCATAATTCATATGATCTGGAAGTGATTAAGCTCCAAGGTATTGGCTTTCATCACAGAAGGAAGAAGTTTCTCATTAGATAAAGGCAATTCAATGTACGAAACATCATACTTATTTGTGGTGATAGCTATAGTCTCATCCAAGCTTGTCACAGCTTCCTCCACTTCTTTAGACACTTGTATCAGCTTTCTTGGTTCTTTTAAACTTTCTATCCTTATGTGTTCACTAATAGCAACATCCACTCCATTCTTGCGAGTTAACTCAAAACATTGTTGTGGCAAATAATCAATAAAGTCAACTGCAAAAACAGAATGTAAGTCATTAGAGTACCTCATTTCCTCAAAAATATTAAAACATATCACCTTGCCATCAAACTCTATGGTCAAAGTGCAATAATGAACATCAATCTTGATTCTAGCAGTTTTCGAGAATGGCCTCCCTAAAAGAATCGGTGTTGGATTAGGAGATGTCTCATCCTCTATTTTAAGGACATAGAAGTCTGCTGGAAAAACCAATTGATTCACCTGCACAAGCACATCTTCCACAACTCTTTTGCGATATGCATTAAAATGATCAGCAAACTGAATGGTAATACCAGTTTTCGCAAAAGGTCCAAGATTTAAAGAAGCATAAATAGAATATGGCATGACATTAATAGATGCTCCTAAATCTAATATAGCTCTTTCAAACTTGGTATTACCAATGGTGCATGGAATGATGAACGTACCTGGATCTTTGCATTTTGGAGGAATTTTTCTTTGCAATACAGCTGAAACATTTTCCCCCACACTTACTTTCTCATTTCCCTTCAACTTTCTCTTGTTGGTGCATAACTCCTTGAGAAATTTTGTACAACGAGGTACTTGCTCAATAGCATCCAGAAGTGGTATATTTACCTCGATTTTGTGAGAAGTTTCCAGGATTTCTTGTTCTTGTTTCTCCTTCGATTGTGCAAATCTACTAGGAAAAAGTGGAGGAGAAACATATGAAGGAATGGGAGTTATAGGATTTACCTGAGAAGTCAGTGTTTTGTTCATGGTGGAAGTGGTGTCATCTCCTTCATCAGTTTGTGATTTCTTTGGCAGGACATCTAATTGCTCTTCATTTTGCAAAGTTATCGCACAAGAATTCTCTCTTGGATTGATCATCGTTTGACAAGATAATTCTTCTGAGCCTTGGCCCTCGAATTTGCTCATGCTAGTGGCCAATTGTCCCATTTGATTTGCCAGGTTTTGGATACTTGCCCCAGTTTCCTGCTGGAATTGCATTGTGTTAGTGGCAAGTGCATTAACAATGTCCTGGAGAGATATACCTGAGTTTTGTGAAGCTGGTTGCGGTGCTGGATGTGGCATTGGTGGTGGTTGCATTTGAAAAGGTTGCTGCACTCTAGGTTGATTGAAACCTTGTGGCCGATTTGGTATCACATTTGGAGTGATTGGTTGATGATTCCAGTAACTGAAATTATGTTGGTCTTCCCATCCAGCATTGTAAGTGCTAGAGAAAGGATCATACCATTGCCTCGTTTGTCCTGGAAATCCACCCATGGCATTGGCTTGTTCCATATATTCTTCTTGTAAAGTTGGATACATGTCGATTGGATGCTCCATCGTAGAATATCTCCCACATTCATAAGATTTTTGCATATCTCCTACAGCCATGTTTTCCACAAGAGAGATTAGCTCAGAAAGTTGTTATTCAATGTTCGGAGTGCTTACCTCATTTACTCTCCATGGTACTTGTGGCTCAAATCCGCTACTGAATTGATAGAAGTTTACTGCCATGTTGTCTAAATACAAACAATCAGAAAAGAAAAACAAAGAAAATATGAATCAACAATGAAAACAAAATAACAAATCGATTAGAAAATCAATCCCCGGCAACGGCGCCAAAAACTTGATGCGTTCGAAACTAGCAAGTATACTAGTCGCACAAGTAATAAAGTGATAAGTAAGATATCGTTCCCACGAGGATTGATTCTAATTGAATTTGTTATTTCCAGCAACAATAAACTAAACAGGGGGGATTTTTGTTGAATGCTTTACTAACTGAAATAAGAATGCAAGTAAAGAATAACAAAACAGAAAGTAAATTTGAATGAAAAATCAATGGGAGAAAGCTGGTTAAGGGATCCTTCTCTACCACAAGATATGGATTTGCGAATTAATTGTAGAATTGTCATCTAATTACAGCATTGAAGTTATCAACCGTAGATAATAACAAGCTCTATTACCCCAATCTTTCCTTACTTAGTTGTTAAATAAAACAAGCTCTTTATTTAATCTCTATCCATTAAACAACCTAGAACAAGCTCTCTGAGTTTAATTCAATGGATGCATTATGATAAGAAAGATAGGTTGATCTAAGCAATAAACACACAAGCTCGGATTATTTAACTTAGGTTATATTCTCCAATTGTAATCTCTGATCACAATTTTGCTACTAATGATTAGAAATTCAAGACAATTACGGATCAAGATTTCTAGTCTAGCAATAAATCACAACCAGATTATATTCAGTTGGCCACTCAAATACAATCAGCAAGCAATCATAAGCATTAAATATGGGAGAATACAAGCAACTTCAATTAGAGAATTGGATAACAATTCCTTACACAATCAACTTACAAAAACCATATCAGGGGCTTTGAAATCACCCTCAACCAATTCAGATTCAGTTACACATGTTTAAGAACGTGGTAAATACAATACAACATGGAGACATTCCAGAAAATGAAAGGGAAGGGAAAAACTTAGCAAATTTGATGTAATTCTCTTTGGATTGTAGTTCTTCCTCTTTCCAAGTTTCCTTTCTCCTTCAAGAACTCCAAGAGATGAAAGAATTCCAGAGCTGAAGCCTCCACCACGTTCTCCCCTCTTCAAGTTATGAAAATAAAACCCTAAAATGTGTTTAAATACTCTGCTACAGTGATTGCTACAGTGCCCCGTATTATACATGCTACAGTGCTTGTGGAATTATATTTCTATACATCTCACACTGTTTTGATTTAAACTTTTGGTACACTGAATGGATTTATAAACCGTAAATTTCTCCAGAAAATAGACTTCGAGAGCTTTCCAACGGTATATAACATGTCATCGGGTTCATTGTATATCAATACAATTAAATCCGAGAAGATCACTGACTAGCAGAGGTGAAAATGAAGGGTTTTACTCCATTTTTGTGCAAGTTGCTCCAAAACTCCTACAAACATCAAAACCACACAAAAACATAAAAATACCAAGGAATATAGCAAAGAAACATGGACGAATTGATATAAAAGTAATACATAAATAGACACCTATCATTGGTCACAACCAATCTTGGTTAGAGATAGTGAGGAAGATGATAGTGTAGGAGATGATAGTGAAAAGGATAAAAAAAAGGGTCTTTATGGTTGGGACAGTGCCTACTAACGAACAATTTTAAAGATCCCTTGAGGAAAACCAATGAGAGGTTAGAATTAGAGTTCAAGGAGAATGGATGGGGATGACCTTGTGTAATTTAAGGCATCGCTCTAAAACAACAAAGAAAAGTATGATGAGATCGAAGTATATTACTAAAGTGCTAGATGGATGGGAATCGAAACTGAGGATAGTGACAGTATAGAAGAAGATGAGATGGCACTGATGGTGAGAACAGGAGAGCGACTCAGGGTCTAGATGCATTATGACTTTTGGGATGGCTTCAATAAGGGAGAAATAGTCAAAAGTTAGGGTAGGAAACATGAGAGGGGAGATGACAGTAGTGAGGATGAGGAGGTAAAGGGAATGACTTGAGGAGGGAGATTCTACGAGAATCCAAAAATGAGAGAGATGAATGAATCAAAAGATGAGGAGATATAGGAAAAGGAAAAGAATAAAGAAGAAAGAAATAAGGAGAATGATGCTATCCTAAAACAACTGAGGAAGACTCAGGCCAACAGAAGCATCTGGGATCTGCTTATGTCCTCTTAGAAGCATCATTAGTCATTGGCTAGGACTTTGGCTAAAATTCCTATTATGGTGATATCAAACCCTATGGAGATGGTGTTAACAGTAACTTTAGGCAAAAAAGGAAATGAGGTCATTAGTTTCTCTGATGTTGACTTGCCCGTTGAAGGCCAAAATCATAATAGACCATTGTTCATCATAGTAAAAAATAAGAGGGAAGAAGACCTCCTATGTAATCGTGGACGATGGATCAGCCATTAACTCAATACTACTAAAGTTCCTACACAAATTTTGGATAGAGGAGAGTGAACTGGGGCCCTTACAAATACTTATCACATTCTATGATGGCTTTGAAAGGAATGCTATAGGCATGTTCAAGGCCTTGGTCAAAACATGACCTATTGAGGTGGTGGCAAAATTCACTGTGCCGAATACTCCAGTGACATTCGTAGCACTACTAGGGCGAGCCTGGTTTCATCCTTTGGGAGGAGTGCCATTTACTTTGCACCAAGCTATCAAGTTCTACTATGAAGGGGAAGTTGTAACTAATAAGGCTGAGTCTTCATCAGTTGTGGTAGCAATAAGTGCAACAAGTGGTGAAATTCCAAACATAGGCCGATTTTAGGTAGTTATGATCAATGAATTTAGACCTGTTATTTGTTGGCTTCATGAAGAAACAAGGATACATGCAAGGTACAGGATCAGGGAAGACCTATGTGGGGCTACCAACTTTTCCTAAATTTAAAAGGCAAACTACCAAGAAAGCTCTCAATTATGTCTTTGATAAAGACTCAAGGCCAACTGAAGGCAACCAAATGATTAGGTTTTGAGGCTTTAGAGCCAAAATATGGAGGAAAAGCTGACCCTTGGAATTGAACGGAGTAATCAAGCTTGGTTTTGAGATCTTCAAAGATGTTATGAGTCAAGAGCTAGTTGAGGTCAGTGAACTTGATGAAGAGTTGAAGAACTTCTGGTTAGGAAAGAATCAGACGAAGGAGGAAGAACAACACTCGGAGCAAGAGAAAATAGTTGAACTTGCACATTTGATTGAAGAATAAATGCAAGATGTTTGTTATGAGGACATCTTTCTCCCAAAAAAGTTTGAAAACATTATATTTATCTCAAAGTTCAACGTAGTAAAGTTTGATTTTGCTTACTTGTTTGATGTTTATCTTGATGGTAGCATGCATAATGATCCTTGTTTTACAAGCATATTTGAAATTCATTCCATGCATTCACATTTTATTAATCTTGGCATATTTGAGAACCCTAAGAACATATGCATTGCACATGATTTGACTCCTGATTAGAGGGGGGGATTTGAAAAAATATTGAGAAAGCACGAAGAAGTCTTTGATTGGTCCTACGATGACATGTTGGGAATTGATAGAGGCATCGCTAAACACACGAATTCTAACATATCCTCATGTGAGACCGATCAAGCAAAAGTTGAGAAGAATGAGGCCAGAGTGGGCACAAAAGATCACGGAGGAAGTCGTTAATCAGACAAAGGCCAAATTCTTAGATGTGGTGAATTACTTGCAATGGTTAGCCAATATTGTACCCATACCAAAGAAGGATGATAAGGTCAGAATGTGTGTAGATTTCAGAGATCTTAACAAAGTTTCTCCCAAGGATGATTTCCCTTTGTCACATATTGACGTCCTCATTGATAGTGCAGCCTCTAGTAGGATGTTTTCATTTATGGATGGATTCTCAAGGTATAGCCAGAACTTGATGGCAACAAAGGACAAGATCAAGACAACTTTCATCACAGAATGAAGGATATATTGTTATAAGGTTATGCCACTCAGGTTGAAGAATATAGGAGCAACATACCAAAGAATGGTAACAACCTTGTTCCATGACATGATGCACAAAGAAATAGAAGTATATGTGAAAGATATTATGGTGAAGTCGGATAATCGGGAGGATCATCTAGAAGCTCTGGACTAATTTTTGGAGAGAGTGGAAAAGCCTAGATCAAGATTGAATCCAAAGAAGTGTATTTTCAGAGTCACATCAGGCAAGTTGCTAGGAGTTGTTGTAAAGGAGAGAGCAATCAAAGTTGATCCTGACAAAATGAATGCCTACACCAAGGATGAAAAATGCACTATAGGGTTTTCTGGGGAAAATCTAATATATCAGTAGGTTTATCACCAAGCTGACCACTCTGTGTGTGTGCCAATCTCTAAACTATTAAGGAAAAATCAACCCGTTAAATGGAATGACTAGTCCCAAAAAGCTTTTGAACATATCAAAGGTTACTTAGTAAGCCCACCAGTCTTGAGACCACTGAAGCCTGGGAAATCTTTGATTCTATATTCTGCCATTGAAAAAGAAGTGGTAGGAGAAATGTTAGAGCACATTGTGTACTACCTTAGTAAGAAACCGTTGCCATATGATGTCAAGTACACACATGTAGAGAAAACATGTTTGGCAATAGTTAGGGCTTCGAAGAATTTGAGGCACTACTTTTAGTTATACAAGGTCCAACCAATTTCAAAGACAAATCCCATGAAGTATTTATATGAGGCCTCTTCACTGATGGAAAAATAGGTGAAATGGTTGGTTCAGCTATTAGAATTCGACATAGAATATGTCACAAAGAAGGTTGTAAAAGGGAGGATAGTGGTAGAATTCTTGGCAGCCAATCCTATTATAGATGATGAACCATGGGAGTTAAGAGTTTCCAGATGAGCATCCAGTGGCAATTGATGTGATGGGTTAGCAGATGAGTTTTGACGGAGCCATTAACATAAATGATGCTAGGATAGGAGTTGCTCTCATTTCACAAAAGATGTCATTTGCCAAGAGACTGGAATTTAAAGTCATAACAACATGGTGGAATATAAAGCATGTGCCTTCGGACTAGAAGTATTGATAGTAATGGGAATTGAAGAAGTGGAAGTCATAGGTGACTATTGACTGGTTGTTCTCTAGGCAAGAGAAGAATTGGATATAAGAGAAGAGAAACTCAAGCCATATTTTGAGCATGTGTGAAAGTTGATGATGAAGTTCAAAAGATGTGTCTTCAAACATGTGCCAAGTGAAGAGAATTAGATAGCTGATGGATTGGTAGCTGAACCTCAGCATGGGATGATCCAAGGCATAAACTAGTCAAGCCCTTGGTGATAACGTTCACATGAATTTCTTGCTATCAAGAAAAGCACATGATAAGGATTGAAGAAGAAGAGGGTTCTTGGTTTTAAGACTTGAAAAGGTACTTGGAGAAAGGAATCTTTCCCGAAAATGTTGAGGAAGGAGACAAGAGAATCTTGTAGAGATTCGCGTAACAATTCACATGTCAACGAGGGATCATAGGAGGAAGGCAAGTTAATTATGGAAGACATACATGCTGGGTTTTGCGAACCTCACATGAATGGATCGGTGATGGCCAAGAAAATCATGAGACAAGGGTATTATTGGCTAACCATGGAACCTGATTGCAAAAAATTCGTGAAAAAGTGTCACCAATGCCAATTTTAAGGAGATTTGTTTCATCAACCCCGAAGTGAGTTGCAAGAAAGGTTATCGCCCTGAACTTACGATACATTTAGAATTGACATTATTGGAGAGATCAAACCTATGGCTTCCAACGGGCACTGATATATTGTAGTCATAATTGACTACTTCTCAAAATGGATTGAAGCGGAATCTTTCAATAAATTGGGGATAAAGTAGATGGCCAGGTTTATTGAAAGAAAACTTATATGTAGATATGTTGTCCCACACTATGTAGTGACTAATAATGGCATACAATTTTAGCAAAAATTAGAAAATTGTTATAGAAGTACAAAATTGAACATCACAAGTCATCTCCTTATCAACCACAAGCAAATGAAGTAGTAGAGGTCGCCAACAAGAATGTCAAGAAGATGTTGGCAAAGACTGCCAAACTTATAAGGATTGGGCTAACAAGTTACCTTTCATGCTGCGGGGTTACAGAACGACTTCTAGAAGCTTAACTAGGGCAACTCCATTTTCCTTGGTGTATGGCAGTGAAACAGTGCTTCCAATAAAAGTTAGAGTATGGTCACTAAGAGTTTCGATGCAAGCAGAGATCCTAGAAAAACAATGGGCAAGAAACAAATGTGAACAGCTAGCATTGGTGGACGAGTAGAGGATGAGAGCTCTATATCATATACAACTCTATTAGTAGAGAGTAGCCTATGCTTTCAACAACAAGATCAAGGAAAAGAAGTTTAAAGAGAGAGATCTAGTTCTAAAGCAAGCACGATCTCAGGCCTTTGATCGACGAGGGAAGTTGTCACTAAACTGGGAAGGGCCATACCTAATCAAGAAGGTGTTGATCAAAGGAGTCATGAAGTTATCAGATATGGAGGGGAACTAGTACACAAAACCAGTCAACATCAATAGGTTGAAGAAATATTTTATATGAAAGAGAAAAAGAAAAGAGAAAATGAAAAGAGAAAATGAGTGGAAATATAATTAATCAGAAAACCCAAAAAGGCTGGTTATGACTAGAGTCACCTTATGTGCATATATTGTTCTTACAAGATTTTCTATCATTAATAAAATGTTCATGGATTGAAAATACATATGTTGTGCAATTGATTTTCATTAAGTTCAAAACTACTTCAAAGGATAATACGTCTAACAAAAGACTTAAAGTGCATTTCCTCAAAAGTTTGTGTTTGCAAAAAAGCTAATCCACATGTCTATTGGCCTGCTAATCAACCCACGCCATGTACTGATCATCAGTAGTGAAGTTAGAATGGCAAAAAATGTCATTCTAAATGAGGTGAAGTAGCCAAGTCTATCGGACACATTCAAGGAAGCATGTTGTAAGTCGTCTTGGCCCAAAAATAGGAAGAACAGTCATAATGCATTGTTTCTCTTTATACTATCAATGCAATCGAGATGGGGCATAAAAAGAACTACGGGTGAATCCAGCCAATGGAACACTTGTGGTATAAGTCCTAAGGGTCACATGCTACAATTTCCACCAAGGACAATGCCAATAAATGAGTTCGACTGGCACAACACGTAGCCACGGTGTCCAAAAATATGGTTTCTAGAGTCTTCTTCAAGAATGATGTTAAGGTCTATAACGGAGTGGGTCAACTTTAGGCAAGCCAAAATAGCCAACTTCTTCTGCAGCCAGATCTTGAGAAAAGGAAAGCAAAGAGTCTATAAAAAAAAAGAGAGAGAATGAAGGGGATGGGACCTAAAGAAGAAGAAGACTGCCACAAACCTTATGCTTTCTCTAGATTTCACAAGATCTAGCCTGTACATAGTCTCAACAAGGATTAAGGGGATAGGCATCTATTTAGGACCCATTTATAGAATTAGAGTCACCAGTAATAGATCTCTAAAACCATCCTTAGAACCTAATAAATACCGAACCAACAAGCAAAACTAAAAAATGCGAAGCCAGGAAGTGAAACCCCTCTCTACCAACCTAATCACAGGCATCAGGGGATGCAACATGACTCTATAGTCTACAGTATGTATGCCTATCACATCATGAGGAATGTGAAAGAATTTAGCAAAATCATACAGTGTGGGCCTATTCAAAGGAGGCAATATAAGCTCTTCAATGCTAGAGGCAAAGACACCAATAATGGAACTAAAATCTTCATACAATGGACACAACTCTTGTCCGTTAAATTAAAGACATGATCAGTTGAATCCCAAAAATTGATTGTAGCTTTAAGAAATAGGATATCCAGTCTAACATATTTAAGATATATCAAACCAAAGAGATCAATGGTGTCATACCCTAAAATCTCTTGTTTAGAGACTTTAAGGGTGATTGATTAAGAAAATAATAAAAAGACATCATCAATGTCTCGCCTTTTTAAAAAAAAAAACTTTCCAATTCATACATATATTTATGCATATCACATGAATCCATTACAATATCTTATTATTTATTCAAGATAAACTTTACATACACTGATGGCCAAACTTAGTACATAGGTTAATGATCACATAATAAAGTTTCCTATCATGATTTAGGCTAGTCAAAACATTTCCCAAAACCATCGCTGCATGTAAACGCCCAGACTCCCTAGGAAAGCTCTGGAACACCACTAGTACGAATATCTTTTTGTGTACCTGTGGAGTGAGGGGGTGAGCATATAGCCCAATAGGAGAGATTCTAACATTATACTAAATCATAAGCAATCAACAATTACTCAATTACATCGTTACACAACCAATAATAATAAGTCAAGCAATTATTCTCATTCACACATCACGTTTATATTCGTGTTCCCCTTGGACCCGTATACAAAGTAGCCCATCCAAGGTCCAACACATCACGTTTATATTCGTGTTCCCCTTAGATCCGTATACAAAAATTGATTGTAGCTTTAAGAAATAGGATATCCAGTCTAACATATTTAAGATATATCAAACCAAAGAGATCAATGGTGTCATACCCTAAAATCTCTTGTTTAGAGACTTTAAGGGTGATTGATTAAGAAAATAATAAAAAGACATCATCAATGTCTCGCCTTTTTAAAAAAAAAAACTTTCCAATTCATACATATATTTATGCATATCACATGAATCCATTACAATATCTTATTATTTATTCAAGATAAACTTTACATACACTGATGGCCAAACTTAGTACATAGGTTAATGATCACATAATAAAGTTTCCTATCATGATTTAGGCTAGTCAAAACATTTCCCAAAACCATCGCTGCATGTAAACGCCCAGACTCCCTAGGAAAGCTCTGGAACACCACTAGTACGAATATCTTTTTGTGTACCTGTGGAGTGAGGGGGTGAGCATATAGCCCAATAGGAGAGATTCTAACATTATACTAAATCATAAGCATTCAACAATTACTCAATTACATAGTTACACAACCAATAATAATAAGTCGAGCAATTATTCTCATTCACACATCACGTTTATATTCGTGTTCCCCTTGGACCCGTATACAAAACGGCCCATCCAAGGTCCAACACATCACGTTTATATTCGTGTTCCCCTTAGATCCGTATACAAAACGGCCCATCCAAGGTCCAACACATCACGTTTATATTTGTGTTCTTCTTGGATCTGTATGCAAAACAACCCATCCTAGGTCCAACATTAAGAATTTCATATCCGCATTCTCCATGGATCCGTATTAAAAATGGCCCATCTAAGGTCCAATGCATACACTTACAAACCTTTCAATATAATTTCTAAAATTTATCTCAAGGCAATACAGTTTTTTTTGTAAAATCTAGAACTTTAAGGAAGGTTGCACGCGGGTCGGATCGGTTTTGTAATTTCTCTCAACACTCGACATTGTAACTCTACTTGACACTCGACACTCACAACTACATGTCGAGTCGCGCCTACAACACGCGACACTGTCCACTTGACACTCGGCACCAGAAACTTGACACTTTCATAACCGACACTCGACACATCCATAGCCAACACTCGACACTTCCATAGCCTACATGTCTAGTCACGCATATAACACGTGACACTGTCCACTCGACACTCGGTACCAGACACTCGACACTTCCATAACCGACACTCGACACTTCCATAGCCAACATGTCGAGTCAAAACTGTCCACTCGACACTCGGCACCAGACACTCGACACTTCCATAACCGACACTCGACACATTCATAACCGACACTCGACACTTCCATAGCCTACATGTCGAGTCACGCATACAACACGCGATACTGTCCACTCGACACATTCATAACCGACACTCGACACTCAACACGCAAGTGTCAAGTCGTGTCGGATTAAATATCAGTTTCAAAATATACAGAGTTGTGAACCTGTTCTATTATGTTGCTTAACACTATGATTTCCAGATTTCGACCTCCAACTTAAAAAATTAACCAAAATTTCATTATAACTCCAAATTCAATGAAATCAGTGGCTATTTAAAGCTTGAGATATCTATTTTTCTAAACAAAAGCAAAATCATACAAATCACGATCCAAAAAAATGCAGCAGCTCAAATAACACAGAATTATCACATGAACTACAACTCCCCTCAAGAACAACCTCTACTTCACTTCATAAGCACTTAATTTCACGCATAATTCATCATCCAAGCAACAAAATAATCAATTCACAATAAGTCACATGTATTGCAAACCAATATCAATTAAAACAACAAAATAAATAACACGATTTAAGTATAGTGTTAGAAAATCCCTACCTGGTTTCGAAGCCTATACACCTCTTTGATTTTTCCCTTCTTTTCCTCTATTTTCTTCCTTCTCTTTTTCTTCTTCTCCTTCTTCTCTTTCTCTCCCTTTAGCTGTAAGACCCTCCTCTTCTATCGCCAAATCAATGAAAAATATCTCTCCTTCTGGAACCCTCATGTCTCCCTCATATATTCAAGGCCTTGACTCATGGGCCTAAGCCCACTTACTCTCCAACCCATTTAATCCTTACCAAATCCTAACACAAGCCCATAATTATAGTCCAACCCAATTCTCATTTATTTAAACATGGTTTTACAACTACTTCATGGCCTAAAGCCCATCAAATTCAAATAATTACTCAAATACCCTTAGGTATAGTTTCTAAATTTTCTAATATATATACATTTTTTTTTGGAACTCTACAATTGGGCTCCAAGAAACGCTATTCTGCATCCCTGACCAACTTCAATTGAGCATGAGGAACCTCTAAACTTGTTTCACTCACAGTGTTATGATAAGGGATATAGAAGAACGTGCTTAATGTTTTATAAGAGGTAAGAAAGCCTAAACTCTTATCAAAATTCCATGCAGATCCCTTACAAGTGGATGCCTATACGAGTAGGTGCACGATGATACGAGTAGGCGCACGCCTATATGCCAAATAGGTGCCACACCTATAATATGTAAAATAAAAAAAGTTCATTTTAGGGTTCATTTCTGCACAAGTATTAAAACAAAACTAACCCACTTCATACCACTTTTATTCATGTATAAAGAAGAAACAGAATTGAAAAAAATTCATTTATTTATCATCCAAATATGTACAAAACTAGGGGTAAACGGCGCTAATCCATGAGCAAAATAAAAACTGGGAAGTCCAAAAACAAGAGAGATGTCTATACAAATGAACCAAGAAAAAAAAAAAAGAGTGAAGAAGAAAAGAAAAAGATCACTCCTGGTTGTCGCCACCCTACTCATCAGTTTTCTCCTCCTCGGAGCTGTCAAAGTCATTACTCCCCTTCTCCTTCTCACCCTTATCCTTACCGTAGACGTCATCACCCTCATCCTCAGCCTCCCCATTCTCATCACCATCGTTCTACTCCTCAACACCCTTACTCAGCTAGTCACCCTCACTCAGCCAGTCACCCTCCTAGGCCACCTTTAGCTCTCGTGCCTGCTCTCCTCCATCACCCTCTTCAACATCCTCGTCAGTAGACTCTCCTCGAGCCCTTTCCAAGTCATGCTTCAACTCCCAAACGGTCAAGCTAGTGTTTCGAAGAGTCGCCTAACCCAAAAATAAGAAAGTAAGAAAAGCATTCATCCATACATATAACTTCACAAAATACATTGTCGTTTACCTAATGCTACAGGGATAGCTAGCGAATTTGGTCCTTGGTCACATAATAGAATCGGTCCAAAAGGTCAACTATATCTGTGGAACCTAAAAAAGAAGGTAGAAGTTAATTCCATGCAACAGACAAAGCCCAGAAATCATAAAACGCATAAAAAAAATAGTAAACTCACATGAGCGACACCCATAGGAACAAGAAAGGCTATCATGGACTCGTCAACCAATAGCTCCACAATCTGAATGACCCCATCCTCCTCACATAAGTTTAGCAAACTGTCAAGGTAGGAACCGTAGTCTCCAATGATGATCTTTGAAGACTCAGAAGCATAAGTGGGGCCGACACCACTAGAAGTATCAATCTTGGCCCTCTTGCGACTCTAACGAGAGGACTCAGGCACACTAGAACTAGAAGCTTGACTGCTGGTGCCTCTGTCACCACCTGTACCTCTGCCACCATCGATACCTCATCCTACACCTTTACCAGTGCCTTTTCCACCACTAGCCTCACCCGCCAATGCAACAGCATCTCATTAATCATATCACACATCCCAAGGGGAGTGAAAAGGAGAGAAACACAGGCCTAGTCTGCATAAGATAGCCATGCAGTAGAGAAGCGTACCCGAGCGAGGTGAATCTATAAGCACTAAATAGTTGCTTATGGCTTTAAGTCCGATGCTGATAAACCAAAGAACCAAAGTCAAAAAGGAGCTTGGTGTACGAAAATATAAAAAATCGAAGGAAACTAGAACTAGGAAACCTTCACCTAGGGCTGCATGCTAGTTAAACCGGCGTAAACTAGTTTAAACTAGCGTGCACCAGTTTAATTGGCATGCGCCACTTGTTCTACAATATTTAAAAAAATCAATTTTTTAAGGAATAATGGATTGGCTGCCATTCTTGGGGTACACATTATGCATCTTCTCAATTTTAGTGATCTAGAAACACCATTTTCCCACCCTTATAGTGATTTATGTGAGCTTTTGAGCCTATTCCTTTGAATTTTGTACACTCTAGCTTCGTTTTGACAGCTTGTTGAGCCCGAGGGCATTAGATACATTGCTACCCCCTTTTGATGATTGTATGCATATATTCTTTATGTTTTCATGCTTTTCTTTATGTTTGTACGCTTTGCCACATGTTCTACTTTATATGTATGATTCCCATGAGTTTTTATGTCCTTTTGAAAATGGGCTGTAGTAGTATGGGTCCATTGGTTTGTTTTGTTATTTTTTTAGTCAAAATATGAACTTATGAGCACTTTTTGTGTCACTTTTATATTTATTACGAATTGTGACAATTCATTATGAGTTTTGTAAGTTTAAATGCCTTTCCATGATTTATACGCTTAGAAATACACACTAGGCTTTGTTCCTCTATGGTAGATTGCAATGTATATGTGTTTTCTTTCATTTTGTGAACTTTATGTGCATGTTACCATATGAATAGTGGGCTGTCCACTTTAGGCTGTTTAGTCAATGAGTATTTAATTTAGTTTATGTAATGAAAATGAAGTTTATGGTTAGCATAAGCATGTATATAGGTTTTAGCATAAGCATGTATATCGGTTTAAAACTATTTTTGTTTCCTTTAAAATATTAAATATACATGAAAAGTGGGTTGTTTTAACATATTTTATTATGGTGCCATGTTTTTATTTTTTGTTTACGTGGTTTGAGGAGCTCGGTTATAATGCACATTAGGCCTTAATAAACAAACGCCTAGCCCAGCCCAATTTGTTTTTCCTTCACTTTGTTAAAAAGGTAAAATAAAAATAAAAATAGAGGGGATGGAGGGAGAGACGAAACGGGAAACAGAGAGGGGAAAGCTTCCACCTCTTCCCGTTTGACTGCCGGTCACCAGTTTTTTACCACTTATTTTTATCGATTACTGACAAGTTTCCAGCCAAATAATATGCTATTTCGAAGCTTGTTTCATCCTCTTTCCAACCATATATATCTCATCCCTAGGTTCTTCATCGTTCTTGCAAATCCATGACAGTTTCTTATGCATTTTTTGGCCAAAATCTAGAGGTTTACCAATCAATCTATACGTCAATTTGAAGCTTGTTCTATGTTCTTTCTAATCATATCTTTTTTGTTGCATGTTGATACACGAATTTTATAAAATTGCTTAGTCACTATTCATCATTTCTTGGTAATGTTTATAGTGACGATTTACAGTCAGCAAACAATTGCTAGAACATTACTTAGCCAAAAAGGAGATTAAATTCATTGAGTAGATTATATTTCAAGATTTTTATATTTTAGTGAATTAAAATCTTTAGTTTTCCACATCATTTAAATTATTAGTCAAATTAAGCAATTGAGTTAATAATAGTTTTTATTGATATATTAATTATTGATAAGAATAAAAGATGATTGATTATACTTGTTTGAACTATATGCAATGGCATTTAAAGTATTGATTTTTAGATAGCAAGAGTTTCTGGGTTGTGTTATAAATTTAATAGATGAACATATAGTAATAGTCTGTTTTGTAGTAAAGTGAAATTTATAGAATGAATACATGATAATATGCGATACAAGTAAATATTGTTGATAGATTGCTTTAGAATTAGATTAAAGACACGTAAGATCTTGTGCGGTAGAATTGTGATTAAATTCCAACATTGAAGTGTTAAAGTTAAAAGTTTTAAATGTCAGGTGTTAGTATTATGAGTATTTAGCCTTGCGATGTTATATAATTAGAAAGAAAATCTTTAAATTATATAATTTTGTTTATATTCTTAGAAACATATTTGAATGAAAAAGAATGTTATGAGATTTTTTTTGTCAAATAAAGAGGGAAGCTACGCTGTATTATGAGTTGGAAACTAATATTTCCTTTTATGAGTTATAAATGAAATTTAAATACTATTTTTATATGTGTTAGAAAGCTTTTAAGAGATTAGCAAGAAAATTATTTTCTTTTGATAAACCTAGAGGCTTAATTTGTTGTTTATTTAATTATGTTTCTTTAGCATTTCTTGAAAATTTGGATCTACATTTGCAGGGGGTTACAATGTAAGATTTTGAAACTATCCAGTTGTAGGGACAAAACTGCAAATTTTGAAAACCACCCCAAAATTCACAGCAACCTGAATGCAAAATTCTGAAATTTTTTGATGCACAAAGTAGTTTCATTAAAATCATTGTTTTTTTAGATTTTAGAAGTCGTTGACTATTTGAATCGAAATTTTTGGAAGTTAGATAGGCTTTGAAGCATAAATATGTGAAAAGATGTTATAAAAATTTTTTTTCGGGAAAGTATGAGATTTTAGATAAAAATGAAAGCTATGTTTATAGTAACTTGAAAAAGTATTTTATTTTACGGGTTATGATGATCTACAAATGCGATTTTTAAGAATATGTTGGAAGATCGTAAAGAGATTTAGCAGATTTATTTTCTAGATCAACTAAGAAGAACATTTAGTGATGTTATTTAGTATTTTACAAATATGTTAAGAAGAATATTTTAGCAAAGTTAGAAGTATTCAAGTTAGTTCCTGTAAAATTCTTGAATATAAATTTAGCACCACTTATTATGTTGCTTTCAGTCATTTAGATATTTCAGAGTTAGTTTTCAAAATAGTTCCAGACATTATTTTTAGTTTCAAAAATAGTTTTAAACAAAGATATAGCACTTTAAAAGGAAAATTTAGATTTTATATTTGAAGCGTTTTCTAAATTATCATAATGTATATTTTACAATTTTATAGAAAGTGCAAAACTAGAATATTTATAATTATATTTCATAGCAATTTGATTCAAGGATTTTTTAAAATATTTGGAAATGCTCTTTTAGATTTGTATCATGGATTTTAAAGAATTCAAATATTTTCAGTGTTAGCATGCATCAATTCTTCAAAGTCTAATAAAGTTGTGTAAAAAGCAAAGGTTTAGCATATGAAGCAATTTTGAAAAGAAAATCAGTTTTAGCAAAAATAAGAAAGTTCAGTTATGTTATATTAAGCTAGTGTCCAGCTGACTTAGACAGTGAAGACTGTAGATTCAAACAGACGGTTATATAGATAAAAGCCTTTGGGGTTCATTCAGACATATATAAAGGCTTTGGGTCGTGTCATCTAGTTACTTTAGCCTTTTGGAGGCAACTCTGCATATACGAATGACCAATTTAGCAGGCCTGTGCGATGTTAGATCTCGTCAGGTATAGATAGCTCTACCTTTTTGATGTTAGATCTCGTCGGGTTCGGGGAGATACAGATAGTTCTTCTTGCGTGATGTAGATCTCACTGTTAGCCCTAAGGCTACATAATAATTTTGATGATAACAATACACATTGATTAATTGAGATTTACTAACATGTTTATTTATGTGCAAGAGTAAGATCATTGAAATATTTTTAAAATCAAGAAGAGGCTTATTAAAATGAAGTGTTGAAGCTAAGGAGAAGACTACATGTTAAAGGCACCAAAGTTTAAGAATAAGGATTGACTCAAGGAATGTGACACATGAGCAATGTTCAATCAATTGGTCATATATATCTCTACAAATATCCAAATGACGTGATTCTTGAGCTTTGGAAAGCTTACTCAATTTATAACATTTCATATGTTTTAATGAAATTCAAATTTCAAGTGCAAGGTTGTCCAAATCATCATGCAAGTTGAAAGACAAATGGAAGCAGCTGACATGAGCACCGAATACTCCTTTGGACATATCTTGAGCTAGAAAAATCAAAATGACTTGATTCTTGTGGTATTGGAAAGATCACTTAATGAAGAACATTTCATATGTTTTGAAAAAATTCAAATTTCAAACAGAAGGCCGACATAATTGACATGCAATTCAGTGGACTGACACAAAGAAGAAAAATCAACTCACATGAGCACCAAATGGTGTTTTGGCCATATATTAAGATAGAGATATCCAAATGCTTTGATTCTTAATGTTTTGGAAATCTTATTCAAATATGCAAATCTTTTATGTTTTTAAGAAATTCAAATTTCAAATGGAAGGCTGACAGAATTATCATTCAATTTGGTGGACTGACACAAGAAAGAAAAATCAAGTCACATGAGCACCGAATGGTGTTTTGGCCATATCTTGAGATACAGATATCCAAAATGACTTGATTCTTGATGCGTTGGAAAGCTTTTTCAAATGTGAAGATCTTTTATGTTTTACAGATTTTCAAATTTCAAACGGAACATTGACAAAAATGGCAGACAAGATTACGGTTGTTATGGTGGGCAGAAAATTTGGAGATGGTGTCTTCACTTGATTAAGTTCATCTCATTTGCCTATAAAAGGAGCCATTCTCCCATGCATTCAAGAAGTGAAGAGAAGCATTTTATCAAGCGAAAAAACAAGAGAAATATCAAGTCTAGAGAGCCTTTATATTCTTTATCTACTCTTTGAAGAGAGTTGTACTTTTGTTGTAAAAATTTACTTTGTTCTTGTATTGTGGTGAGAGTGAGATCTTCTTGTAAAGGATAAAAGTTATCCTTGAGAGAACTATTTCCTTGGTGAGTTTGTTCATCAAGAAGAACTCTTGGTGTGGTGTTATCAAGAGTTGAAGGAAGTTGCCTTGGTGAGGTTGTTCATCAAGAAGAACTCCTGGTGTGGTGTTATCAAGAGTTGGAAGAAAAAGTCTTGGTGAGGTTGCTCATCAAGCAAGTTGTAAAGATTTCTACAACTTAATGGAAAGCTTAGCTCGTGGAGCTAGGAGCCCGTGGACGTAGGCAAGGTTTGCCGAACCACGTAAATTGAGTTTGCACTCTCTCTATCCCTATCCTCTTTATATTTACTTGCATTTGTGATTGTTCTTTATTTCCATTCTCTTGATTGCATTCTATTTTCATATTCTTCACCTTTGTTCTTAAAGAAAGATTTAAATAATTTTGATCTTTCAAGAAAAGTTTTCTAAATCCGTTTTTATAAATAAAAACCCAATTCACCCCCCCCCCCCTCTTGGGTTGCCATACCTGGGTCAACAAGTGGTATCAGAGCAAGGTTGCTCAATTTTTTAAATCTTAATCGATTTTTGAGCTATGGCAACTTTTACTTCAACTTCATATGTTGAGGGACTTTCTATCTCTAGACCTCCATTTTTTAATGGAAGTGATTACTCTTATTGGAAAACTAGAATGAGTATTTTATTGAAATCTTTTGATTATGATTTGTGGTCTATTGTTTTGGAAGGACCTTTTGTTCCTACCAAAATTGAAAATGGGGAATGCATGCTTAAAAAACCTAAAGAGTTTAGTGAAGATGATAAAAAAGAAATTGAGTTTGAATGCTAAAGCTATGAATGTGTTGTATTGTGCTCTAGATAGAAATGAGTTTAATAGAATATCTACTTGTTTTACGGCACAAGAAATATGGCACACACTTGAAGTAACTCATGAAGGAACTAGTCAAGTGAAAGAATCCAAAATTAGTATGCTAGTTCATAGTTATGAGCTTTTTAAGATGAAATCGGATGAATCAATTTATGAAATGTTTACTAGATTTACGGATATTGTCAATAGTTTGAAATCTCTTGGTAAATCTTATTCTAATGTTGAAATGGTGAGAAAGATTCTTAGGTGTCTACCAAAATCTTGGGAGCCAAAGGTGACGTCAATTCAAGAAGCAAATGACCTCACCAAACTACCATTAGAAGAACTTATGGGTTCTCTCATGACTCATGAAATCACCTTGAAGGAGAATGAAGAAGATTTCAGGAAAAAAAAAATATCGCTTTCAAATCTTCAACAAAAGAAGATGATGAGTCCGACGATGAAGGAGACAATGAAGATCTTGCATTCATCACAAGAAAGCTAAAAAGGATGATTAGAAGAAACCAAGGATTCAAGAAGAATTCTAGAAGGGAGTACAAAGGGCAAAGCTCAAAGCAAGATAAGAAAAATGATCAAGTCATTTGCTATGAGTGCAAGAAACCGGGACATGTAAAGATGGATTGTCCTTACTTCAAGAGTCAAAACAAGAAATCCAAAGCAATGAAAGCCACAAATTGGGATGATAGTGAAGCTAGCTCCACCGAAGAAGAAGATTGCGAAGTGGCAAACATGTGCTTCATGGCTTTAAGTGACGATGAGGTAAGTATTCTAAACTATGATCCTAAACTTTCATATGATGAATTACTTGAAGCATTCCAAAATTTACATGTGCAAGTTGATAAGCAAAATTCAAAAATAATGCTTTCAAAAAGAAGTCAAAAATCATGTTATCTCAATTAGAAGAGTTGGTGGAAATAAATGAAGCTTTAGAAAATGAAAATGAAATTTTAAAGCAAAAAGATTTTGAAAGTTTGGAAAGTCAAATACATTTTTTAAAAACTGAAAATGAGATTTTAAAACAAAAGGATTTTGATAAATTAGAGAAAGAAAATGTTATTTTGAAAAAGGAAAATAATGACTTAAGAAATATTGTTGATAGTTTTACAAAAAGCACAAAAAATTTGAATTCTATGTTACAAAACCAAAGGTGTGTTTTTGATAAAAGAGGTTAGGATATAAAACTCATAAAAATCAAAGTATTTTAAAAACTATTTTGTTCATGCATCTTCTAGGAATAATCCTAATCATTCATGTACTTATTGTGGAAGAAAAGGACACAAAGTGCATTCTTGCTATATTAAGAGAAATCCTAATTTGAAACAAATATGGGTTCCAAAAAGTACCATAACTAACCCCCAAGGACCCAAGAACTTTTGGGTACCAAAAAGTTACTCCTTGAATGTTGATTGTAGAGACAAAGGAGTGGCAAACACAAGTGGTACTTAGATAGTGGATGCTCAAGGCATATGACCGGAGATGCCTCCAAGTTCTCAAGATTAATCATGAAGAAAGGAGGATATGTGACCTTCGGTGATAATGCCAAAGGAAGGGTAATCGGACATGGTGATATTGGTAACCCTTCTTCACCTATTATTAAAGATGTTTTGCTTGTTCATGGTTTAAAACATGATTTGATTAGCATTAGTCAATTGTGTGATAAGGGATATTTTGTTACTTTTGAGCCTAATAGATGTGTGATTAAGGATGTTAGTAACAATAAGACATTATTTGTTGGTAATAGATGTGGTAATATTTATACAATTGATATTGATGATGATCATGTGAAAAATTGTTTCATTGTTAATCATGATGCTTGGTTATGGCATAGAAGATTAGGTCATGCTAGCATGGACACAATTTCAAAAATTTCTAAAAATGATTTAGTTGATGGTCTTCCAAAAATAAAATTTGAAAAGGATAAGATTTGTGATGCTTGTCAATTTGGAAAACAAGTGAGAACTTCTTTTAAACAAAAGAAATTTATTTCAACAAATAAACCTCTACAATTACTTCATTTGGATTTATTTGGACCATCAAGAACTCAAAGCCTTGGTGGAAAGTATTATGTTTTTGTTATTGTGGATGATTATTCAAGATTCACTTGGGTATTATTCTTGAAAACTAAAAATGAGGCCATACAAGCTTTTTCAAAATTTGCAAAAAGAGTCCAAAATCAAAAAGGGTATTCTATTGTGTCCATTAGGAGTGATCATGGTGGTGAAGTAGACAATGTTGCATTTGAAAATCTTTGTGATGAAAATGGTTTTGAGCATAATTTTTACTCACCTAGAACTCCACAACAAAATGGTGTTGTTGAAAGGAAAAATAGGACTATCCAAGAAATGGCTAGGACCATGTTACTTGAAAATAATTTGCCAAAATATTTTTGGGCCGAAGCCGTTAATACCGCATGCTTTATAATCAATAGAGTCCATATTAGAGCTTTAATAAAGAAAACTCCTTATGAACTTTGGAAAGGAAGAAAACCCAACATTGGATTTTTTAAAGTTTTTGGATGTAAATGTTTTATTTTAAACACCAAGGATAACCTTGGAAAATTTGATGCAAAAGCCGATGTTGGAATTTTTGTTGGCTACTCCAACCATAGTAAAGCATATAGAGTTTTTAACAAAAAGACTCTTACTATTGAAGAATCTATGCATGTTGAATTTGATGAAACTAATGTTATTTCTTCAAAGAATTTAGATGATGATATTGTTGAGGTAGAAAGGCAAATCAAGGAATCAAGGCTTGATGAAAAGAGCCAAGATGAATTACAACTTCAACAAGAAAAGCTTGGGGAAGTAAATGATTCTTCTCAAGAATTACCAAAGGAATGGAGGTATGCAAAAGCTCACCCTAAAGATCTCATTATTGGTGAACCATCACAAGGTATGAAAACTAGATCTTCTTTTAAGAACTTTTGTAATTATTTTGCTTTTGTCTCTCACCCTAATGTCTCTATGTGTGAGGAATTTTCCAAGTGCATGCAACAAGAATTTGAAATGAGCTTAATGGGAGAATTAAATTTCTTCCTTGGACTTCAAATCAAGCAATCAATAGATGGGATCTTCATTAATCAAGCTAACTACACAAGAGATCTTATCAAGAAGTTTGGCATGGATAATTCAAGGACATATAACACACCTATGGGTACATTAACCAAGCTTGACAAAGATGAGAAAGGAAAAGATGTTGAGGTAACAAAATATCGAGGTATGATTGGCTCTCTTTTGTATTTAACTGCTAGTAGACCTGATATTATGTTTAGTGTGTGTATGTGTGCTAGATTTCAGTCTTGTCCAAAGGAATCTCACCTTAAGGCTGTCAAAAGGATATTTAGATATCTTCTTGGAACCATAAATCTAGGTCTTTGGTATCCTAAGTGTGATAATTTTGATCTAATTAGTTATTCCGATGCGGACTTTGCTGGAAGTCTTCTTGATAGAAAGAGCACTAGTGGCTCTTGCCATTTTCTAGGACATGCATTAGTCTCATGGTTTAGTAGAAAACAAAATTCTGTTGCCTTATCAACCGCGGAAGCCGAGTATATTGCAGTAGGAAGTTGTTGTGCACAATCTCTTTGGATGAAACAAATTTTAAAAGATTATGGTGTGGTATTTGATCATATTCCCATCAAATGTGACAATACAAGTGCCATCAACATTTCAAAAAATCCCATACAACACTCTATGACTAAGCATATAGAGATTAGACATCATTTTATTAGAGATCATGTGCAAAAAGGTAATATTTCGTTAGAATTTGTTCCCACCGATAAACAATTAGCCGATATATTTACTAAACCCCTTAGTCAAGATAGATTTTGCATAATTAGAAGAGAATTAGGCATGTTGGATATGTCTTAATTTTGCTTTAATATGATAATCTTTGAATGGTAGCATATGTTAAGGGGGAGAATATATTTAGAGGGAGTAGTTAATTTGATTACATCTTTTTGATGATAACAAAAGGGGGAGAAATAGTTGAGTTGGATTGCTTATATTCATAACAAGTGCCATTCTTTTTGCTTATTATTGATAACAAGTACCATTCTTTTTGCTTATTGTTGATTTTATTTTCATCCTTGATTTTAGATTATATTTTAAAGCAATCAATGGTTTGTCATCATCAAAAAGGGGGAGATTGTTAGCCCTAAGGTTACATAATAATTTTGATGATAACAATACACATTGATTAATTGAGATTTACTAACATGTTTATTTATGTGCAAGAGTAAGATCATTGAAATAATTTTAAAATCAAGAAGAGGCTTATTAAAATGAAGTGTTGAAGCTAAGGAGAAGACTACATGTTAAAGGCACCAAAGTTTAAGAACAAGGATTGACTCAAGGAATATGACACATGAGCAATGTTCAATTAATTGGTCATATATATCTCTACAAATATCCAAATGACGTGATTCCTGAGCCTTTGGAAAGCTTACTCAATTTATAACATTTCATATGTTTTAATGAAATTCAAATTTCAAGTGTAAGGTTGTCCAAATTATAATACAAGTTGAAAGACAAATGGAAGCAGCTGACATGAGTACCGAATACTCCTTTGGACATATCTTGAGCTATAAAAATCAAAATGACTTGATTCTTGCGGAATTTGAAAGATGACTTAATGAAGAACATTTCACATGTTTTGAAAAAATTCAAATTTCAAACAGAAGGCCGACATAATTGACATGCAATTAAGTGGACTGACACAAAGAAGAAAAATCAACTCACATGAGCACCGAATGGTGTTTTGGCCATATCTTAAGATACAGATATCCAAATACTTTGATTCTTAATGTTTTGGAAAGATTATTCAAATATGCAGATCTTTCATGTTTTGAAGAAATTCAAATTTCGAAAGGAAGGCTGACAGAATTATCATTCAATTTGGTGGACTGACACAAGAAAGAAAAAAACAAGTCACATGAGCACCGAATGGTGTTTTGGCCATATCTTGAGCTACAGATGTCCAAATGTCTTGATTCTTGATGCGTTAGAAAGCTTATTCAAACTTTCAAATCTTTTATGTTTTGCATATTTTCAAATTTCAAACGGAACATTGACAAAAATGGCAGACAAGATTATGGTTTTTATGGTGGGCAAAAAATTTGGAGTTGGTGTCTTCACTTGTTCAAGTTCATCTCATTTGCCTATAAAAGGAGCCCTTCTCCCATGCATTTAGTAAGAAAAGAGAGAAGAGCAAGAGAAGCATCTATCAAGTAAAAAACAAGAGAAATATCAAGTCTAGAGAGCTTTTATATTCTTTATCTACTCTTTGAAGAGAGTTATACTTTTGTTGTAAAAATTATCTTTGTTCTTGTATTGTGGTGAGAGTGAGATCTACTTATAAAGGATAAAAGTTATCCTTGAGAGAACTCTTTCCTTGGTGAGGTTGTTCATCAAGAAGAACTCTTGGTGTGGTGTTATCGAGAGTTGAAGGAAGTTGCTTTGGTGAGTTTGTTCATCAAGAAGAACTCTTGGTGTGGTGTTATCAAGAGTTGGAAGAAAAAGTCTTGGTGAGGTTGTTCATCAAGCAAGTTGTAAAGATTTCTACAACTTAATGGAAAGCTTAACTCGTGGAGCTAGGAGCCCGTGGACGTAGGCAAGGTTTGCCGAACCACGTAAATTGAGTTTGCACTCTCTCTATCCCTATCTCTTTACATTAACTTGCATTTCTGATTGTTCTTCATTTCTATTCTCTTGATTGCATTCTATTTTCATCTTCTTCACCTTTATTCTTAAAGAAAGAGTTAAATAATTTTGATTTTTAAGAAAAGTTTTCTAAATCCGTTTTGATAAATAAAAACCCAATTCACCCCCCCTCTTGGGTTGCCATACCTGGGTCAACACTCACCAGTTATGAGATTCAAATAGATCTATTTGTACGATGGTAGTTCTCGCCAGATAGGATCAGACAGCTTTAGAGGGACTTGTTTAGTATAATCCAAAAGTGTTTTAAATATGTTCATATGAGTTAGCTTGAGAAAGAAATATTATTTATAGAAGTTATTTGAAAGAAGAATTTTTTTAAACGAAATTATGTTTTAAATTAAACTTAAGCAATGATTTTAGCAATAATATCATGAGCTTTATTTTATAAGATTAAGAAAAGATGCATTCCTTTTATTTTTTTAAAAGTATAGAATCAAGTGAAAATATTTGAAGATTATTAATCAAAAGTTTATTTGTTTTAAAATTCTATGGGAAATTTGATAATACTTTTAGTGAGTATGATAGATTTTCTTAAGTAGAAATATGGGATGAGATTTTCTAGTAAGTCATGCATTATTTGATTTTATTATTAGGAAGTCATATAATTTATGGCTAGTTTAGAAAACAGGGTCAATAAGCGTTTGAGTATATGATTTCTAGATGTTTGGCAAACAATTTTTTTATTAAGCTAGAAAATAAAATATGTAGCTTTTAGAATGAGAAGAATGTCATTTAAAAGTTTTATATTGTTTGATTTTGGCATTTATTTATATGTTTATTTTATATAAAAGATTGATGTACAGTGATATGTTTTATGCTGAGTATGAGATTAGATAAGTGTTTTAAGTAAAGGTAAGTGTAGGATTTGCTTATATAATTTGACAATGTTATGTTATCTTGATAGGTAAGTTAAGGATTTCGATGAAGAATTTTCTTTACAATGTGTTAAGAAATTATATAGTTGTTTTGTAATAATGAAGTTTATAAATAAAGTTCTGAAAGAAATAGTTGTTGATTTGTTTTTCAATAAAAGAAAAACAATACTAATTTCTTGAAAAATGATTAAATGTTGAAATACTTTGAAAGAAAGTGTTATTTAAGAAATGAGTTTTGCAAAGTAAAGGAAAAAGTAAGTTTATTTTGTAGAATTATATCCACTCATTGAGCCTTCAGCTCATTCTTTCCCTATCATTCTCTCCAAATACTACAAGTTTGGTACTAAGCCATCTTTGATGCTAAGGAAGGCCATACGATGTATAACTGGAGTTCATGCATTAAAAAGCGTTTCATTTTATTTATTTATTTATTTTTCTATAAATTTCTAAATTTTTCAACATGTTGTGCATGAGTTGTGTTTATTATTGCATGTTATGGTTTTGAGGACAGGTGTCCTAGAAGAAGTTGAGTTAAGAAACTATTTTTAGAAGTTCTAAAAAAATTTGTGCGTTTTGGTAGGGGGTTTAGTCGAGAATATAGAGGAAACTCTATTGGAGTTTAATTAAAATTTTTTAGAGTATTTTTAAGTCTTTTATTTAAAAGACATAAACTAGAAATAATTTTTTCATAAATGTTTTTATTAGCGCAGTAGAAGCATAGTGAGTAAGTTATTTTAAAGGTTGTTGTCTTAGTAAATAGTTTTAGACACTATTTGCTCTGTAGACAAGAGCAGGTCATGTCATCAGTAGCGTAGAAACGCATGCTAGTGAAGTAGGATGGAAAGTGCTTGCATGTTTAGTTAGTTTTTTTTTTTTTTTTTTTTTGCGATTTATTCCTTGTTTTGATAATAAATGCTTATGTCAATGCCAAGTGTTATTATTGTGTTATTAATGATGTGTTGAGGAGACTTGGTGGAAGCAAGAACGAGTGGGTGGTGAGTGGACTTGTGTTGATGGCAAGGCACTTACTTCTTATTTTACCGCTCTATGTTGGTTTGGTTATGTTAGAAATGTTGAACGATAAATGGGCTCATATTGATGGCTAGATGGTTATCATGGAGATTGGGGGTTTGGTAGGATGAGTTGGCAATGTCAGATATGGGTAGGCTTACATTATTTGGTGGGAAACTCGATTGTACAGATGTGTAAGTGAGATGTGTCACTTGAGTATTGAGGTGTGGGTATGGCCATAAGGATGATTGGAAACGGATGGATTCACGTTGATTGGTGAGGGATCCGTTCTCCTATGGTAGATCCTCTTTGTAGTACATGGCACATTTGGGTGATGCAGGAGTGACATTTGGAGTGCTTTGATTTTGATTTCTTTAACTTTATTTGTTCTTGCAATTGAACTTATTTTATTGCATTAGGGAAATAGATATAGTTATGATCTTGTTCTCTCTCATGTATGACTGAATATGCATTGAATTCTCTATTCCTTACTCGTGGCTGAATCACCTCACATTTACTAAAAGATTAAATTCATTGTGTGCATTTAAAACAAGTAAGGATCAAAATAGACAACAATTAACAATTGAAAACCATAGCTTCGGTAGACCCTAGTGGAGAGGCTAGACTCTGTCTAGGTGGATCGAAGACCTACCTTCCGAAACCCCTCTCTAAAGGGCAAAGCTAGTTTAGGTCTAGCTAACGTCACTCAAATACTTTGTTTCGTGGTTAGATTACCTGGGTGATAACTCATAAATCGACTCTCCTAATGCAGTCCAAGCCTCCGTGGCTCTAGGCCTGCCAGGAAAAAAAAAAAAAACCCCACCAGATTCTAGCAAGATGCTCACCAGAAATGGGATCAGTAGCCAAGCATGGCGTGTTAATCATTAAGCACGGGGGAGAGAGAGGAACTCGGCGCCCCCCTGGACCCCTAGTCCAATTTACCATACGATTGCGCAAGAGCCATATGGCACACTAGGTTGATCACCAATAAATGTGTCCGGAGGAGGGGATGAGCACCCCTCATTGCACGGGTCCAATGTATCTGGCTACCCGACCAATATCGATGTGCCTACAAAAATCCCAAATAAATAGGTAAGTACATGGAAGGAAAAAGAGCAATATTATGAAATAACTCAACCTTTCTTTTGCTTATATTATCCCAAATAGGGCGATGGGTGTAGATGCGGAAGCTATGGACTTTATGAGAGTGTTCATGCTCATAATGCCCTTAAGACCACTAGATGGCTCGAGGGAAAGACTTGGTTCGGTTTTAAGCAGTAAGGGCGGGCGGAAGTTTCAACTCATATGGCCAGATCTACAAACGAAGACAAACAGGAGTTAGAATAGAGAAATATGAAACAAAGGAAGAAAGGTATAAGCAGGAATCATGTACCTTGACAATATAAGCAAAGCCTCTGACTACCTCAATGCCCTAACAAGTGAGATCAAGATAAAAGTACAAATAAGCCGGGGCAGCCCACCCCTAGTCAAATGTACTCACCACATTCAACTCCTTTAGTGCTGGAAGGAGATAAAACTCAACATGGTTCGAAGCGTTCGTAAGAAGCGTGGTCGCAAGCAAGAAGAAAAAAAAATAAAGCTACATGCAAATTGCTCCTCTGTGGGTATAGCGACTATCTCATCATCATCATGCCGCTGCCAATACTTCATCAACTACTCATGTGAAATGGTGTAGGTGCCTCTCATCCCAAACTTAAGAACCAAGAGCTCTGCAATGATCTTGTTAAGATGAGGGGTCATCTGTAAGCAGCATTTGAATGGTATTAGGACCTAACAAGGAAAGCCCAGTGTAGCAACGATATCGAACGGGGTGATGGTCATCTCGCCGAAATTAAATTGAAAGGAGTGGATAGTATCCATCTACCTCTCAACAAGAGCAAAAGGGCACGTTAATTAGTGCATATCCTATTCATTGACAAACAACTTAGAAATATGGAGAACCCACATCGGTCAATGTACCTCTTCACATTGGCATTGTGGATTCAGTTGTGCCTTACAAGAGCCTTAGGAAAGGAACCCTCGCATTTGTGGGTGCAGTTAGCCTAGAAGGAAAGAAACAAGGTGTGGAACATAAGCGGAGATGTCACAAAGGGGTTCAAAGAAGGCAAAACTAAAAAAGACAACACGAATGGTATGGAGAAGGCGCATGCCCACAAAGAACAGGCGCACGCCTTGAGGGAAATTAAAGGTACACGCAATTCACAATAGGCACAGGCCTAAAGGAGTGTAGAAATAGAAAAAGGTAGAATAGGTGCCACGCCTATCAGTATAACTGCACACCTACTCTAGTCATCCCCTACCTCCAAATAGAATATGTGCATGCCTATTCATACAATAGTTGCAGAAATACAAAAATACGGGAAAAATGCAAAACCTCATAAACATTAAATCAAAACGAAGAGAAGGGAAGGAAGACTTACCAAAGAAGTAAGGTTCCCAATATAGCTTTCCATTCTAACCTCACTAGCGGTACATCAATGATGACAGGCTTATTCTCTAGTGGTGGGGGATTGGTTGGTCGTTGTTGAGGATCCACGAAGACAAAGGTTAGGAGAGTTTCTAGGCTTTTTGGTTTGAGAGAAAAAAAAAAAAGTATGGGGAGTGCTTTTGCCTGAATAAGGGAAGGGGAAGATGAGAGATTTGAATATCCCGTAGAGTAGGTACACGCCTATACAAGAAAAAGTCGTCTGCCTATACAGAAAAGATGCATGCCTATTCCCTCCAGGTATGAGAAAAAGTTCCTTTTGCCCCTTGAAATCCTAACAAAAAAATACTTTTCTCAGGGAAGCCCCACCAGAATCCAAAATGACTATGAAGCCCCTTTAGATTTCAAAAGTCACACTAAGACCACAAGATTAGAGAATGATTGGACTCGCCTCATGGCAATATCTATGTCCCAAAAAAATTCTATCAAAAGGTTCATTTTCCAAAATCATCCCCAGTGGAGCTCTTCTTTCTTCTCAAAATTCAATCATCCCTAGTTGAGCCAATCTTTCCCTTCAAACAAAATGCAAATTTGTCCCCAACAGAGTCCAATCATCCCAGTAAAGTCCAACTTTCCTACCATTTACCCCTAATAGAGTCCAACTAAAATTCATCCCCAACAAAATCCTAAATTTATCCCTAGTGGAGCCTAACGCTTCTGAAAAAGGAAAAATGGTCCCTAGTGAAGCCAATCTGCTTGTCCTCTAAATAGAATTTAATCATCCCTTATGAAATTCAGATATTCCCAGTGGAGTTCATTTCTCCAAAAAAAGAAAATTAGAATCCAATACTTTCTCTGTTAAGCTTTCAGAGTTTGAAGCTTTGATAGCTTCAAACCCCTAAAAGTAACTTTTTCCCCTATGGAGTTCAAAATACAAATCTCTAACCTTCAAGACCTCAATTTGATGGCATTAGCAGTGGAGTTTTAAACTAACCATTAGAATACCAATCCCCAATGGAACCATATCCAATCTTCAAAATCAAATTTTTATTACATCCTCTGTAAGATCTATTTTGCTGTAGTAAAAAAATTAATTCAAGGTCATAGAAAGCCAATTTCCTCCTTAAAGGATTTTAAACTTAATTTTGTTATTAGTAGAAACCTATGAATTAAGGCAACTTCCTCCCTAGTGGAGCCTTAAAAAAAAATCAAGACAACTTCTTCCCTAATAAAACTCAGACTTCTGAAGTCAGAATCCGACATTATCCCCAATGGGGCCCATAAATCTCAATCCAATGCTCTCCTATAGTGAAGCCCCACAATTTCAATCCAAGACTCCTTTCTAATGGAGTTTTCAAGTTTTCAAAAAAATTCAAAAATTCAGACCGCCAAGGTCTAGTCAATTGGTCACCAAGACTCAGATTAGATATCAAGGCTTACTTTAGACAACCAAGGCAGTCGTCAACTTTTAAAGGAGTTTAGACTACCAAGGTCCAATCAGTCAATTGCCAAGACTCTGATCAATCACCAGGGCTTAGTTCAGACCACCAAGGTCCATCAGCCACCAAGGCTTTAGTCAAATCTGACCACCAACGTCCATCAGCTGCTAAGGCTTCAGTCAAATCTAACCACCAAGGTCTATCAACCGCCATGGCCCAAGCAGACTAGAAAGGTCTTGATAGGTGTCTATTTATATATTACTTTCATATCAATTTGTCCATGTTTCTTTGCTATATTCCTTGGTATTTTTATGGTTTTGTGTGGTTTTAATGTTTGTAGGAGTTTTGGAGCAACTTGTACAAAAATGGAGTAAAACCCTTCATTTTCACCTCTGCTAATCAGCCAATTTCTCAGGGTTGATTGTATCGATGTACAATTAGTCGGATAACATGCTATATACCATTGAAAAGCTCTCGAAGTCTATTTTCTGAAGAAATTTACGGTTCACGAATTTATGTAGTGTACCAAAAGTTATGACAAAAATGGTATGAGAAGTGTATATTTGTAATTCCACATATCACTGTAGCATGTTATTAAATACGGGGGCACTGTAGCAAGTTACTGTAGTAGAGTATATAAACATATTTTAGGGTTTTATTTTCATAACTTGAAGAGGGGAGAACGTGGTGGAGGCTGCAGCTCTGGAATTCTTTTATCTCCTGGAGTTATTGAAGGAGAAAGGAAGCTTGGAAAGAGGAAGAACTATAATCCAAATAGAATTACATCAAATTTGCTAAGTTTTTCCCTTCCCTTTCATTTTCTGGAATGTCTCCATGTTGTATTGTATTTACCACGTTCTTAAACATGTGTAACTGAATCTGAATTGGTTGAGGGTGATTTCAAAGCCCCTGATATGGTTTTTGTGAGTTGATTGTGTAAGAAGTTGTTATCCAATTCTCTAATTGAAGTTGCTTGTATTTTCCCATATGTAATGCTTATGATTGCTTGCTGATTGTATTTGGAATGGCCAACTGAATATAATCTGGTTGTTGTCTATTGCTAGAGTAGAAATCTTGATCCGTGATTGTCTTGAATTTCTAATCCTTAGTAGCAAAATTGTGATCAGAGATTGCAATTGGAGAATACAACCTAAGTTAAATAATCCGAGCTTGTGTGTTTATTGCTTAGATCAACCTATCTTTCTTATCGTAATGCATCCATTGAATTAAATTTAGAGAGCTTGTTCTAGGTTGTTTAATGGATAGAGATTAAATAAAGAGCCTGTTTTGTTTAACAACAAAGTAAGGAAAGATTGGGATCACAGAGCTTGTTGTTATCTACGGTTGATAATTTCAATGGTGTAATTGGATGACAAATTTACAATTAATTCGCAAATCCATATCTTGCGGTAGAGAAGGATCCCTTAACCAGGTTTCTTTCATTGATTTTTCAATCTGTTTAAATTTGCATTATGTTATTCTTTACTTGCATTAATATTTCATCTAGTTAATCAATCAACAAAACCCCCCTCATTTAGTTTATTGTTGCTTTCGAATAACAAATTCAATTAGAATCAATCCTCGTGGGAACGATATCTTACCCATCACTTTATTACTTGTGCGACTAGTATACTTGCTAGTTTTGAACGCATCAGGTCTTCAAGCCATAGATTGCATGAGGTAGGAATTCAAACGTCTAACCTAGAAAAGGTAAAAGCAAGGTAATAATTACTTTGTCGATGCTTGTGTTCCCACAAACCTTTCCAAAGTACGGGCAAATTGTAGGCATCAGATTTTTTCCTACGATTTAAGGCATGATGATGAGACATAATACCATTGTCAAAGGTATTAATCTCTCGATCAAAGCTCATGAACCTCCTAAAAATTATTTCAAAATACAAAAAAAGGGCCAAAATTAGAAAAAGCAATGCAAAAGTCAAGAAGAGGCCAAGTAGACGCCATAACAAGTAGAATAGTGAAAGCATATATAGCCTAGAATCACCCACCTTGGAAGCTTCCAAACTCTTCCAGAACCACCCGAAAACCTAAAAAAAAAACCTGTAAAACCCACCTAGAGTAGGTGCGTCACCTACGCCACAAGGCGCACACCTTTATGGCGAGTAGGCGCATGCCTACTTGCAAGGATCGTGCATTGGAAAAACACAACCATTTCATTGCTACGGTTCACCTATATAAACATTTATTATTTTTGGTATTAAGCATGGAAAATATATGAGGAATTGATGGATCACACTCAAAATTAATTTCTAAGCACTTTGTCTGAGTCAAGGTTTTCTCTAAAAAGCCTTGGCAATCTAGTTTTCTTCAAGTTCAAGCTTTGGAGTGAGGTAATTACCCTTGAAAAGGGTATAGAATTAAGGGTCTAGTTCCTTAATTCTTTTCTTTGTTTTCTTTAATATTTTTGTTAGTAGCATGTTTAGATTGTTTAGAAACATGTTTTAGGAGTAATGTTTTGGTTTAGCTTCTTTAATTGCGTTTATTGCCTTGTTTAGTTAGTGTTTAATTAGTTGATTACTTAGTTGCTTGGCTAGTAAATTAGTTATTTGATTAGTTTGCATGTTAGTTAAGTTAAGCATGATTAGACTAGGATTAGTTAAGCTCTAGTTAAGTGACGCATGTTTAATTTAGAGATGTATGTTTAGTAATTATGTTTATGCCATGTTAGTAATTAGGAGTTTCGATTAGGCATGAATGTCAAAGAATAAGAGCGATGAATGTGTAATCCTAGTATTATGTGATAGATTTAACTTAAGTCCTCTGTTAGAATCATGTCTTAGGAGTTTTTGCTTAGATAAAATTTAGAAGGAATCCTATCAGCCATGTAAGAAAACTATTAATAGCCATGAACAGGCATGCGCCTATTCCTGGTCTAGTAGAGGTGCATGCCGTTTCCAAAAGTAAGCACACACCCTTTCCAAGAGTAAGCGCACGCCCAATTGTGGCCAGATCATGAAATTTTCCCCTTTCTCTGAAATGTTCGTTTTCAATTTTTGTGATATATGGCAAAAGCATATTAATTCTTTTCATTAATTACCTTACTCTTATTATTTGTGTGGATTATGAAATGGTATCTTAAGTCCTTGATGACTCCCATTATCCAATTTATCATTTACTTTTATGTAATATTTGGATAATTGTTGTAATCCTATCCCCAAAATCCCCCATGTTTAGAGGATGAGTGTAACTCTATTCTCTTTCCTCTTTTTATAGATGTATATAAACTATCTCACCCATATGTAATTAAAAAGAAAAAATTTGATGATGTGCAAAAAAGAAGCTAGGATCAAGGCAGATAAAATTGATGATCTAGAAAATCTCAACCTTGTAAACCCTAGTGGAGGCCAGACTTTGTCTGGATAGATTGAAAGTCTATACTTTAAGAACCCAACTTTGAAGGGGTGATAGGTAGTTAGGTCCATCTGCAAGGGATCGGCTGCCGTCACTCACATTTTTCCCATGGTTAATTACCTGAGGGGAGACTCCTTTTTGTTTCTCCGAGCCTTGCCTCTGTGGCTTGGTTTGATGACCCTCTTAGTCTTTTCATAGAACTCTGAAAGTAGTGCTGAGGTCATCGTGACTCTGGTGAGATGGAAGCCCTATCTAAACTTTCCTCTCCAATGAACTAGGTACTCAGAGAACGTTTCATTATCCTTTTGATGAGTAGTATCCAAATCCCATAGTGTCACATCCAATTGAGTGTTATAAGAGTACTGATTAGCAAACCTCTTACATAACTTAGTCCAATCTTCCCTCACTCTATCATCCTACTTGAGGTACCATTCTAGTGCTCGTCCCTCTTGTGAGTGTATGAAAAATTTTAGAATCAACTTCCTTGATAGGCTCGTCATGCCTACCACAGTAGTGTAATGTTAGAGGTGGGACTTCAGATTCCCATCCTCAGTGAACTTTGCCAAGTTTAGTATCTTGAACTTAGGTGGCATATCCGAAAGTTTCTTTATCCCTTCCAGCCCTTTCTTCTTCATATCCCTTATAGCTTCTCTAAATCTTTAAGGAACTTCTTCATGGCTTCTATTTGCTTGGCCTCTTTGGCCCTGAGATACTCCTTTTTATTTGATTGTTCCCATATTCCCTCGTTTCCTCCAGCTTCAGTATTACTAAGGTTTCCAGCATTGGACCCAAGAGGTGGGTCTTTGCTTGATCCCTCACCATCCAAACCCATGATAAGCCCTATACTTGGTGGAAGTCTGGTAGTGATCAAGTTTATCATCTCTTGCATTTGCTGCCTCTTTGGATCCAAGTCTGCCTTCATTTGGTTCATACTATCTCGTTTGGCCATTCTCTTTGCAACTTCCTCTTGTCCTAACTCTGCGGTATCCTCCTCTATTTCCATAATTTTAACTCTGTTTAAATGGCCTCCTTGCCTAACCCAACCTGTCATGGCTGTAAAAACAAGGGGTTAGCATGATGCTTGGATGCATGAATGTAATGTATGCTCACGAACATCACAAAAGCACAGTTATAACACAATCAACCTTCCAACCTTATTTCTCCACCATAATTGGTGAAGCAATCTCCCTAGGATTTTTAGCTTTGGCTTTTTATCAACAGGGGATTAGGAGCCTTTAGACACTCTCTCTAACATGATTGAACACCTTACTGCCGAAGTTTCATGACAATAATGCACAACCTTGCATGGCATGTGGACAATGTGCAACCTTGTGCCAATTGCATGCAATCAACATGCATGAAGCATGCAGGCAATGTGCATCATCGTGCCAATCGCATGAAATCAACGTGCATGAAGCATGCAAACAATGTGTAGTATCGTGCTAGTTGCATGTAATCAATGTGTAATCAATGTGTAGGCAATTGCAACATCATGCCAATTGCGTTGTTGTCACTACTTGGATTCGAAAGGTTGATCCTCTTATGCATGCAATAGCCTAGAGGTTTTCGGTGATCCTAGGGATTGTTGCTAAGTTTGTCTATATGAGCTTTAGTTTGTGTTCAATGGCCAAGAGTCCCTTCGAGCTAGAGATGCCTTCGACTGGAGGGCGGTCCTCTTTTTATGCCAACTTAATGGTACGTGCTCAAGTGGTGGTCATTAATGATATAAGTCTCTAGGGCTCGAATGGAACCCAAGGAATCCTTATATCAAAGCCATCGGTTAAATAAGTAAAGGCAATTTGTGTAAGTGTGTAAGTGTAGTGATGCGTGAGGATAACATATAATGGCCTATAACAAAAGAATCTTAATAATACCAATTAGGATCAACTTCTCTAAGTCCCCAAGAAAGTCACGACTATGAGCAGGGCTTCCATCCTACTCCAAGTGCTTTGCGACCTCGGCACTTAGTTTTCTCATAAGCTCATTTCGAATGCTTAAAGGGCCGTACAGGTTAGGTCATGGAGATAAGACCTGAAAAAAAAGACAGAGTCACCACTTGGGCAAATAACCAGGGGAAAAGTGTTTGATGGCAGTAGCCGATCCATACACTTCTAGACCTAAGCCCCCATCACCTCTTCAGAGATAGGTTCGAGAAGTTAGATATAGGTTACACCCACACGAACGTTAGTCCGGCCTCCACTCTAGGTTTTCTGAGTTCTAAATTCTATGTCACTAATATTACCCTCTCTGGATCCTAAATTCAGTTATGCACACAACCACTTTTATTTTTTTATTGCCTATGAGATGCCAACAGTTTATATATATATATATATATATAAAGGGGGAGGAGAATTGATAACATTTCTGTTAGACATGGGGGAAAGGATTGAGGAGTTTAAATGATTATAGACTAAAGGAGTTTCAAGTTTGGCTCTCCATCATTAAATAAGGGCATTAGTAATAAAAAGCGTGATTAAAGTGAATATTAATCTAAACATATGGTCTCTGTACTAATTATATCATCATTAATCATTAATCAACTATACTAAACATGCATAATTATCAAATAATTAACCATTACTGAACTATTAAAGATGCTTAATTAAACCACTAATCCTAAACTAAACATGGCAATTAACTAAACTAATCTTGAACTAAGCATGACAATTAACTACAAATTAATTAAACTAATCCTAAACTAAGCATTGCAATTAACTTTTAATTAACTAAACTAATCCTAAACTAAGTATGTCATAATCATTTCTATTTATACCTAAACATGGCAAAACTAAACTAAACTAAACTAGATATTTGAAATATAGAAGAGGCCCTTAGAAAAGTTATCAAATTCTGAATTTAATCGAAAGCCGAATATTTGACTAGTGCCAACACTCAAAATTCTTTAGAGGATGCCGAGAACATCGAGAAAATACCAAAAAATATTTACACTAAGGGAGTCTCCAAAAATATCCAAAATCCCTTAAAATATGTGTTTTAGGTGATTTTTCAGCCCAAAACTAAATGTCGAAAACCAAGGGTCAGGTTCCTTTACATAGGCTCTGAAGAGCTAAAAAATGAGCCTTTCTCCCGATGTGAGACTATAGTTAGAGGTGCACAGCTGTAGGGTTAAAGGTGTGCCTTTATTAAAGCCACACACTTGTAATGCTAGAGGCATGCACCTATAAAGTTAGAGGCATCACTAGGGTTTTGGAGGTTACAAGCGTCACTACTGGCTAGAGGCGCACACCTATAATGTTAGAGGGATGAGCCTTTATTAGAGAGGTGCTGCTAGAAGTTAAAGGTGCTATAGACGCTAAATTTTAAGGCCCAATGATGAAATGAAGATGAATGTCGAGCAAAGAAAATGACCAAAATAACCTTGGAGGCCGAGAAGAGAAGGGTGAGAAGGAGTTGGTGAAGAGCTTTGAAAACTAACATGTGAATTTGAAAAATCACACAAATTAATCGGAGAGGAATCTGATGATGCATAACATATTGTTGTGAAGCTACAGATGTCTAGTTTTCATAGGAATTTATGGACTGTGAATAGGAGTTGAAGTGAAAATGTTATACATGATTGAAGGACAAAAGTCTTAAGGGGCTGCAATGAAGGATGACAAAAAAAGAAAGGGCCAAATGGTAATTGATCGACTAGCCATTTGACAACCGCTCGGGTATTGGCCAATGGCCAACCGTCCATCAGATGGCCGCCTGACTTTCTAGAGATGGTCGTCTAGCCCTTGGATGCTTATTTTCGAAAATTTGCTTAAAAACTTTCCTTGTTGATCTTAATCCCTCTTTTATATAAACCACCTCCTCTCACTTTGTAATACACACCGATTGTTGAATACCATCATCTTCCTCTCACTTGAAGACATGCTCAAGAATTTGAGAAGTCTTTTATAGTATAAATTTTTTAGGCTTTCAATTGCTCTAAACCCGAAAAGGGTACGTCTTGGGAGCAGAATTCTCTCCTCCCTCCTATTCTTTTTTATTTTTCTTGCTCAGAAGAAGCATGTTTAGGGTTTTATGTTATGCTCAGGAGCATATTTAGGGTTATTAAGAATTGCTCTAATCCAATTTGTTTTGCAAGATGGATAAGCGTGTCGAGGTAAGTCCACAATCCTTCCTTTTCTAGAATCATGCTTAGGAATTTACTTTTTTTAGAATGCGTAGAATCATGATTAAGAAAGCATGTTTAGAATTATGCTTAAGACCACATGATTAGAATCATGCTAGGAAAACTTATTTGCTTTGATAAATGCTAGAAAATAGCATAGAATAGGTAGAATTACCATTTTGCCCTTGAATGCTATGATTGGTGATTGTTTGAATTAGGCTAGAATATGCCATGAATACCACAAATTAGGCTAGAAATGCCATGAATGTTATGATTTAGGCTAGAAATGCCATGATGATGCATGATATGAATAATGCAAGAATAGCTATAGGTAGAATTGCCATGATAGAATTTATCAAAATCTGGGCTAGAATGCCATGATATTAGATTATGGCTTTGTATGATTTATGAATGCATGGATATTTGTACATTAAGAAGTGTATTTGTATGATATCATGAAGTGGTGATGGACTCACATTAATGGTGAGGGACCATCACTTTGAATAAATATTCAAATACATGAATGCATGGAATGTTTTATTTTATTGTTGAATAACAAATGTTTTAGTCCTCTTCCCTTCCCTCATGTTTGATGGAAATGTAATCTTTTCTCCTCCCTCTTTCTATGTATGAATATACCACTATTTTGATTGAATAATCACCTCATATCTTTAATGAAGATAAAAATGAAAATGTGTGCATAAAATGAATCACTTAAGAAGACTAAGTAACAACACGAGTTATTCCTATTTGGTATTTCCCAAGTGGAGGCCGAATTCATATTCAGGCTAGTCGAAAGGCTCGTACCTAACTTCCCGAACCCATCTCTAAAAGGATGAGGGTAGTTTAGGTCCCGAAGTGGGGGATCGATTGCCCCCATTTATTCCCAATTGAATAATTGGGTGGCGACTGCATTCTTCAGACATGCCCATGGCTCGTTTGTGTTCCCTTAAGTCTTGAAATAGGCTTTGATACAATATTGTGGTCGCAAATGCTCTGGCAGGATGAAAGGCTCGTTCACGATGTCGACTCCACTAGATATAAGAGAAGTTGATTCTAATGGGATTACCATATCCTAATACCTCATGTTGATATAATGAGTCCTTGCATCACTACACTTTTGCATGCAATGAGCATGAAATGCCTAAACTAGCCATGTGGCATTGGCATGAGAAGTCTTTAGCTCCGTTCGACCCCTAGATGACTCATGTTGGTGTCACGACCCTTGAGCAAGTACCATTGAATTGGTATAAAAAGAGACCGGCTCAATTGTGCATCTCTTGCTCGAAGGAGTCCAGACCATTACACCCTTGAGACTAAAGCCCATAAAGATGGCTTTAGAAATTTTCAATAGGATGAATATCTAGAACCTATGTCCAAATGCATGTCTATGGATGAGAATTCCCCATGATTAAAATAATATTAACTCAAAACCCCATGGAACCATGAACAAATACCACATGTCATGTCACCTATAGGAATAAAATGGGAGTATGTGCCATGAGTTAAGGTTATCATGACGTTTTGAAAACCATGTTATGATAATCATCAAAAATCAAATATCAACATGAATGTTAAATTAGGAGAGAGAATCTCACGTTCTGACATCCCATGATGATGTCTTGGGAATGAGACCTAAAATCTTAGGAAAAGAGACTAGACCTCATATGTGTGGAAGGAATAAGGTTGGAAGGCTGAAAATGTCTCTGCCCTTGTATGAGCATACATCATATCATGCATGTATGCATGATGCATGCATGGCATTAACACCTTTGTTTTGCAGCCATTATAGCTTGGGTAGACGAGGTGGTCGTTTGACAAGGTAGGAGGAATCAATTGACAAGATGGCTACACCTACTAACAACAATGTTGAAATGGCTTAAGTAAGGGCTAACATCATCGCGCTCCAACAACAAATGGCCTAACTCATTGAAGCACTCCAAAATGGGCCTAACCGCATGAATCAACCACCACCCAAAGGTAATGGTGATGGTGATGGTGAAACTAGCCAAGGCAAAAATAAGGGGAAGAGCCCAATCAACCATGAAAACCTAAATCGGTCAAGCAATTGGCCAAGGACATGGAAAGGGTCCAATCCCTTTTGAAGAAGAACGGATTGAAAGGGGTTGAAGACCTAGACGACATCTTGCTTATGGGAGACCAAGAGTTGCCTTCAAAGGTTTGTTTATTAGACTTGCCTAAGTTCAATAGAGAGGGTAATCCTAAAACACATAGATGGTAGTATACAGCCACCATGGCTACTACTCCTTTGACAAATGAGCACATTTTGAAATACTTCATGCTATCCTTAGAAGATGATGCGTATCATGATCTCCCAAAGAGAATTTGAGAAGATTGGGAGGAAGTTTCTCAACAGTTTGTGGAACAGTATCACTGCATAACCCAACTTCACGTAACGTTAAGGGATTTGGAGACGATGAGACAAAAGCCCGGCGAGACTTTTTCGGAGTACCTAGTTCGTTGGAGGGCCAAAGCTACCAGGATGACCATAAGGCCCACAGAGAAGGACTAGGTCCGGATGGTGATCAATGGAGCCCATGCTTTCATGAGTGATAGATTGGCGAGTTTCCCTATAAAAACATTTGAAGATTTGTATGACTCAGGCATCTAAATAAAAGAATTAGAGTCTAGGCAGAAGAGAAGCACTCATGGCTACCTTCGAAAAAGTCAATGGTAGTACCACCAACCTAGTAGGCCTAGCACAAAGCATGTAAAGGTGAAGGCATTTGCCCTACAAAAAAGGTTTAGTGGTCTAGGAAGGCCATTTCCCAAAATCTTTGCAAGGTTGAGAGCTAAAGGGATCTTACAACCATTGCCGTCAAGAGAGCTTCCAAATCCACTACCAAGGAATTCCATCAAATGACTGGTCACAAGACTGATGATTGCACTCGTCATTGCCATGAGATTCAAGATTTGATTGATAAGGGCTAGATTCCTGGCCCAAAAACATATGAGCCCAACACAAGGAGCAACCCTTTGCCCAATTACAATTGGGTGCCTCCTTCATCGACCAACATGATTGAATCAGGATTTACTGAAGAGCAAGTCTTGAACCTTTTTGAGGAAAGTCCAAGTTAGAATAATTCACTAGAAGGGTGGTCTCAACAAAAAAGCCTAAGGTTGGAAAGCCCAAAGAAGAAGAGCCCAAGGAGATCATTAAGAAGATGGAAGATGAGCCTGTTCCTTTGGCAACCAAGATGAAAGATGGATGGACCAACATTACAGTGAAGGGAGTCAAACGAAGCTTAGAATCCGAACTTGTGAATCTTAGTGGCCAAGAAGAAGAGAAGCCTCAAGAGAATAAAGAAGAAGAAGTTATAGCGACACTCATCAAGAAGAAGCCCACGTCATCAAGTTCATTTGCCAAGTAGTGGATGGCTAGGAAAGCGGCTAGAGAAAGCCCACCACCTAGAAGACTCAAGGTGAAAAAGGGCAGTGAAGCTAAGAAGGGGAAGCAAGATGAGAGTCTTGTAAGGAGAGAGATCTTGCCTAGAAGGTATAAAAAAGTAAGAGTCATGGGAATTTGGGCTAACATCTCTCAAGTCAAGACCCTTCCAAACTTTTAGGATGACTTTGGTAGCAATGATGAAGAAGAGATGAGAATCAAAGAAGAAACACATGAGGAGAAACACTTAAGGGTGAGAGAAAGAATGTTCAAGAGGTGACAATGAGTGGTAGATTTTACCATGAGAAGGAAAAGGAGAAACCAACTGAGAAGACAGTTGAGAAGGGCAATGAACTTGCCAATGAAGAAGCTAAAGAAGAAGAGGATTAAGTGATCAAACAATTAAAGAAAACTCAAGCGAATGCTAGCATTTGGGATCTACTTATATCATCCTAAAAGCATCAAAAAGCCATGGCGAAGGCCTTGGCGGAGGTAGAGATATTGATGGCTTCCATTACTAGTGAAATACTAACCACTTTGACTGGAGGAACACCCAAAAGGGTAAGAGAAAGAGGATAAATCACCTTTACAGATGAAGATCTACCATTCAAAGGGAGAACCCATAATAAGCCATTGTTCATCACTGTAGAGATTGGTGGGAAAATGTCTCCGTATATTATGATGGATGATGGGTCCATCATCAATATTGTGCTCATAAAGATATTGCACCACTACAGAGTTAGCGAAGATGAGCTTGAACCTTGTGAGATAGTGATCAGGGCTTATGATGATTCGAAGAGAAGTGCCATAGTAATCTTCAAAGATTTAGTGAAGACTGGACCCATCGAAGTTACGACATAATTCGTAGTCCTTGACATTTTGATCACATTTGCTGCCTTGTTGGACGAGCATGGTTCTATCCACTCGGTGAAGTTCCTTCCACCTTGCATTAGAAAATCTGATTCAACATGGATGGAAAGATCATAACCATTAATGCCACCTCAACAATTGCACTAGCTGCTTTAAGTGTGAAGGTTGGAGAAATACTTTACATGGGTGGCTTTCAAGTAGCCGTGATTGACGAAGTCAGACCGATCATTACTAGAATAATGAAGAAACAAGGGTACATGCCAGGAACCAAACTTGGGATAAACGGATGCAGCCTACCATCTTTTTCAGACTTCAAAGGTTAGACCTCTATAAGAGGGTTCGGCTATGAAGTTGAATGGGAAGAAGAAGATGTTGAGCCTAACAGAGGAAAATTCATCAATTTTGTCAAGGCCCAAGATATAAAGTATGTAGGAGTTGCTAAACCCTGGGTTTTCGAGGAAATGCTGAAGCTCGGATTTGAGATCTTCAGAGAAATCACTTAGGTAGGAGTCTCTAAGGGGGATGACTTTATGGGAGAGATGGAAAAGATGGCTATTAAGGAGGAGAAGCCTCAAGAACAAGCACCACTGATGGATCCGTCTGTCGACCTTGCTGTTTTCATCGAGGATGGAACTAAAAGTGTATCTCATGAAGATATGTTTGTACCCAATCTCTTCGAAGAACAAGACATTGTTTGTGTTTCAAAGTTTAATGCAATGAAGAATAATTTTGCTTACTTGTTTATTGTCTCTCCCAATGCCATTGTGCATCATAATTTGCATTTCGCTAGCATATTTGAAATTCATATCGTTCAAACTCATGACATTAATCTTGGTGCAATCGAAAAACCTAAGAACATATGCATTACATTTGATACAACTCCTGCAGAGAGAGAGAAATTTGAAAAATTATTAAAGAAACAAAAAGAAGTCTTCACCTGGTCCTATGATGACATGCCTGGAATCGAAAGAAACATTACTGAGCATACAGTCTCGACTTATTCGCATATGAATCTAGTTAAGCAGAGGATAAGAAGAATAAGACTAGAGTGGGCTTAGAAAATCAAAGAGGAAGTTTCTATACAAATTAAAGCCAAGTTTCTAGAAGTGGTGAAGCATCCAGAATAGTTAGCCAATATTGTGCGAGTACCAAAGAAGTAGTGAAGGGTCTGAATGTGTGTGGATTACTGAGATTTGAATAAGGCCTCACCAAAGGATAATTTTTCTTTGCCTCACATCAATGTGTTGGTAGATAACACTGCCTTCAGTGTGATGTTCTCTTTTGTAGATGGGTTTTCTGAATACAATAAGATAATGATGGCCTATAAAGACAAGATGAAGACAACCTTCATTACAGAATGGGGAACTTATTGCTATGAGGTGATGGCCTTCGGTTTGAAGAATGTAGGGGCCACTTACCAATGAACAGTGGCAATGCTATTCCATGATATGATGCATAAGGAGATAGAAGTCTATATGGATGGCATGCTGGCGAAGTTCGAGACTCAAGAGGGTCACTTTTCAGCCTTAGACAGATTCCTAGATAGGGTGAAGAAATACAAGCTGCGACCAAATCCAAAAAACTATGTCTTCAAAGTTACCTTGGGCAAGTTGTTGGAGTTTGTAATTGGCAAGAAAGGGATAGAAGTGGATCCAAACAAGGTGAAAGCCATTACAAAGATGCCATCACCTAAGACTGAAAAAGAAGTTCGAGGGTTTCTTGGGAAAATCCAGTATATTAGTTGGTTCATCTCTAAATTCACAACTATTTATGCACCAACTTTTTGGCTTTTAAATAAGGATTAGCCAGTAGAATGATCAGTGCCAAGAAGGGCTCGAAAGGATTAAAAAGTACTTATAGAACCCATTGGTTTTGAGATCGTGAAAACCTGGGAAGAATTTAATTCTTTACTTCACTCTCGAAGAGGAGGCCATTGGTGTTATGCTGGCACAAGAAGACGAGAAGGGAGTGGAGCACATAATCTATTATCTTAGTAACAAGTTACTACCGTACGAACTGAAGTATAGCTATGTAAAGAAAACGTGTCTAGCCATGGTTTGGCCTTGAAATAAACTAAGGCATTATTTTCAGTCTTACAAAATTCGGGCTATCTCGAAGGAGGATCTGATGAAGTATCTTTAAGAGACACCAGCATTACTGGGACAACTAGTGAGATGGTTAGTACAATTATCAAAATTTGACATTGAGTATGTCACTAAGAAGGTGGTGAAAGGAAGAATAGTAGTGAAATTCTTGGCTATGAACCCGGTTGATGACGATGAACCATGGGAGTTGGAGTTCCCAGATGAACATCTGGGGGTAATCTCGATAGTGGGATGGAGAATGTTCTTTGATAGAGCTTTTAATCACAAATGTGCCGGAATAGGAGTTATTCTGGTATCACCGACTAAAGAAGTCATCCTAGTCGCCAAAAAGTTAGAGTTCAAAGTCACCAACAATATGGCCAAATATGAAGCATGTGCCTTTGGTTTGGAGATTGTGTTCACTATGGGCATTGACGAAGTCGAAGTAATAGGAGATTCAAAACTAGTCATCTATCAAGCTAACGAAGATTGGGATTTATGAGAAGGGAAGCTAAAACCCTACCTTGAACACCTTAGAAGACTCATTGGAAGGTTTAAGCAATATAACTCTACCAATCTTTCTAGAAGTGAGAATCAGATGACTGACACACTGGCTTTGTTGGTATCAATATGGGCAAGCACACAAGAATTATTGGTGAGACCAATAATGATATCATAAGCATGGAATCCTTGTTATATGGAACCTTATGCAATAGAGATCGAACTAGATGAGAAGCTATAGTTCTATGATTTAAAGAAATATCTATAAGAGAGGAGTTTCCCTGAGGAGGCCAATGAGAAGGATAGGGTTATTTTACCTAAGCTGGCCCAACAATTTACTTGTCATCATGGAATGATATACAAGAGAATGCTGGAAGGGGTGCAACTGAGGTGTGTGGATGAGAAAGAAGCAAGAAGACTTATGGAAGAAATCTATATGGTGTATGTGGGCCACACATGAATGGGCTAGTGCTTACAAAGAAGATCATGAGGGAAGGTTTTTACTAGCTAACTATGGCTACAGACTATGTCTGATTTGTGAAGAAGTATCACCAATGCTAGATTAATGGAAACTTGATCCATCAACCACCCTTGGAGCTACAAGGGATGACTGCACTGTGGGCCCTTGCTCAATGGGGCATCAATATTATAGGCGAAATGAGGTCATCAGCCTTTAATTGACATCGATATATGGTCATGTACTTCAGCAAATGGATGGAAGTTAAATCCTACACTAAGTTAGGGGTGAAGCAAATGGCAAAGTTCATTGAGAAGAACATCATATACAGATTTGGGGTACCAAACCATGTCATGACTGACAATGGAGATCATTCTTAGGCAAAAACTGATGCTTTGTGTGAGAAGTACAGACTGAACACCATAAGTCGTCTCCATACTGGCCGCAAGCTAATGGGGTGGTAGAAGCAACTAATAAGAACATCAAAAAGATGTTGGCCAAGGTGGTACCGACATACAAAGATTAGGTAGAGAAGTTGTTGTTTGTATTATGAGGTTATAGAACGACACCCAGAAGTTCGACCAACATGACGCCATTCTTGTTGGCATATGGTTCAAAATCAGTCCTACCAATTGAGATATAAATGAAATCAGTGAGAGTTATGATTGAAGCATAAGTTCCTAAAGAGGAATGGATTCATAATAGATATGAACAATTGGCCTTGATTGATGAGAAAAGATTGAAGGGAAAGTATCACATGTAGCTGTACTAGAAATAGGTTGTTCGAGCCTTTAACAAAGGAATAAAGGCAAAGAAGTTCAAAGAAGGAGAGTTAGTCCTCAAGCAAGCGAGACAAGTTGTGTTTGATCCAAGAGGGAAGTTTAAACCCAACTAGGAGGGTCCATTTGTTGTCACAAAAGGCATGTCTGACAGAGGCATCATTTTATCAGATATGGAAGGAATGAGTTCATTGAGCCTACCAACATGGACAGGCTAAAGAAAAATTATGTATAAAAAAAAAGAAATTGAGAAGAGAAATAATTAATCAGAAAACCAGAAATGGCTGATTAATGACAAGAGTTGTATCATTGTGCACATATTGTTAAAAGAATAAAGATTGTACTTTTATTAGTAAAATGAAATTGTTCGGAGCAAATATACCTTTTGAAATGTCTTATTATTTTGCATAAAAACAGAAAAGAAACATCGAACATCTAGTCAAGGAACTAATAATGTCACCTCTACCTCTTTGACAGACAACGAGGCTCACTAAATCCCTTATGGCACTATCTGGCTTGAATAACAAGATCACAAATGGAAGCCTTAAAGGTCACCTAATCCCTATATCAATTGTCGATCTCAAAATCAGGATCATGGAATAGGTTCCTCTCAATGGAGCTATATGCCTAAAAGTCTCTCACACGCTCTAAGTAACAAGCAAATAGTCTCCTAAGACTGAAAGCAGTCGGTGAATCTACAATTGTTTGCTTCTAACCATACTATCGACGTAACCTAGTAGGACCATAGAATGAACTACGGGTGAAACCCGCTAGAGGCACACAAGCAATATATGTCCTTACAGTCACGTGCTCTAACGTCTACCATGGACAGTGCCAGCGAATCTTAGTATCAGGAATGACTTGAATATGCGATGAATTAGGCTAGAATATGCCATGGATGTTATGATTTATGCTAGAAATGCCATGATGATGCATGGTATGAATAATGTTAGAATGGCTATAGATAGAATTGCCATGATAGAATTTATCAACATCTTGGCTAGAATGCCATGATATTAAATTGTGGCTTTGTATGATTTATGAATATTTGTATATTAAGAAGTGTATTTGTATGATACCATGAAATGTTGGTGGACTCACATTCATAGTGAGGGACCATCACTTTGAATAAATATTCAAATTCATGAATGTATAGAATGTTTTATTTTATTGTTGAATAACAAATATTATAATCCTCTTCCCTCTCCCCATGTTTGATGGAAATGTAATTTTTCTCCTCCGTCTTTCTATGTATGAATATACTAGTAATTTCATTGAATAATCATCTCATATGTTTAATGACAATAAAAATGAGAATGTGTGTATAAAATGAATCACTTAAGCGGACTAAGTAACAATACAAGTTATTCCTATTTGGTATTTCCTAAGTGGAGGCAAGATTCATATCCAGGTGAGTCGAAATGCTCGTACCTCACTTCCCAATCCCATCTCTGAAGGGATGAGGGTAATTTAGGTCCTAAAGCAAGGGATCGAATTGCCCCCATTCATTCTCAATTGAACAACTGGGTGGTGACTCCATTCTCCAGACGTGCCCGTGGCTCATTTGTGTTCCCTTAAATCTCGAAAGAGGCTTTGACATAGTATCATGGTTGCAAACGCTCTGGTGTGATGAAGGCCCCATTCGCAGGTGCTAGCCCTAGCTTATAGGTGCCAACCTAACTCTAGTTTTTTTGCACTAATGCCTCCTTCCTCCCTTCCAACGCTTACGGTGACCTTACTATGAAGGTTGATCTATGATGCATCTGGCAGACATAAGTCATAGGGTCTTTACCACTCTTGCCACTAGTACCACACTGTTCCTAAGCCTACTTGGCTTTTTAACCCATTTGGGTGTTGAATGTTAGTGTTCTTACGATCAGGAAAGGCTTTTGATTGCTGTCTCTAACTATCATCATTGAGCCTCAAAACCACAAGCAAAATTGCAATGCTTATAGAGCACTTCCTTACTCATGTTTGAGAGACCTAGCCCTATCATCGCATTGAATGGAATTTTTTATGTTCCTCTGATCTCACAATAGTTGATAGCTACAAGAATTAGGTCATGCAACAATCTTCATTTGAACCACCTAAACCATCAACAAAGAAACAATAAAGACAATGATGTTATTTCCTTTTGTTAGATGTTTCCCATTTGTTGTAATAATGATAGTCATTATCATAACATATTTGTTTGCAAACATTACATTTTGTTTGTTAATCAAATTGCAACTGATTAGAATAGTATGTGTACATGAAATAACACTTGTCATTACTTTTGAGGTTTTTAGGTTAATTATTTTTCTCCTCACATATAATATTTTTTCAGCTTGTCAATGTTTATTGGTTGGACAAATCCATTGCCCTCCATATCTGATAGTTTGATAACACCTCGTGATAGTGTTTTCTACACTATATGAGGTCATTCCCAATTAGGCTTAAATTTCCCTCTTGTATAGAAAATAATAGGCCTAGCTTATTTGAGCATAAGGTCGCCTTCCCAAATTTTCCTTTTCTTCACCTTTTTATTGAAAGCTTGAGCTAGCTGTAAGCACTAAATAGCTGCTTATGGTTTGAGCTATATGACGATAAACCAACAAACCAAAGTTGAAACAGAGCTCAATGTATGAAAACATAAAAAACAATAGCTCTAGATGAAAATTGGAAGAAACAATAACTAGGGATCTTTCACCTAGGGTTGCACGCTGGTTAAACTAACGTAAGCCAATTTGTTATGGGTTGCACCAGCCCATGGTGGCGTGTACCACTTAATACTAGCATGCACCAGTTTAACTGATGTACACTGCCTGTGTTACAGTCTACAAAAAAATCAATTTTTTTAGGAGAAAGAGGTTTGTGATGATTCTTGGAATTCATGCCAGATAATCTCTCGATTCTAGAAACCTTGAAACCCTATTTTCTTACTGTTTTAGTGGTTTGTGTTAGCTTTTGAGCCTATTTCCTTCGAGTTTTGTACACTTTAACTTCATTTTGATGACTTCGTGAGCTAAGGGCAACGAATACATTGCCACATCTCTTTTCATGATTATAGGCAAATGTTTGCATGTTTTCATGGTTTTCTTTATATTTTTACGCTTTACCATATGTTCTACTTGAGATATGTGATTTTCATGAGTTTTTATGCATCTTTGGAATATGGGTATTATTGGCATGTCTATATATCTTTTATTTTGTCATTTACTAGTCAAAATATGAGTTTATGAGTACTCTTCATGCGACTTTTACATTTATTATGAATATTTGTGAGTTTTAATGCCTTTTCATGTCTTATATGCTTATAAATGCATTCTAGGCCTTATTCCCTTGTGGTAGTTTACAATGCAAGTGTGTTTCCTTTCATTTTGAGAAGTTTTCATGCACCATAATATTTAAGCAGTGGACTGCCCGTGTTGTTTTTGTTCATTAATGAGCATTTAATTTAGTTTATGTGATGAAAATGATGTTTGATGGTTAGCATAAGCATGTACATAGGTTTAAAACTATTTTTTTCCTCTAAAATATTAAATATGTATGAAAAGTGGGCTGTTTTAACATGTTCTAGTATAGTGCCATGTTTTTATTTTTGTTTATGTGGTTTGAGGCACTCGGTAGTTTAGAAATTTACGCCAGCTAAGTAGGGTGAAAAGTGCTTGCATGTTTAGTTAGTTTTCTTGTTATTAGCTTAGAAACGCATGCTAGTGAAGTAGGATGAAAAGTGCTTTTGTGTTTAGTTTAGTTTTCTTGTTAGTAGCTCCTTGCCTTGATGATAAATGCTCATGTTAATGCTTAAGTGATGCATGTTGATATTTTAAATGTTGCTATTATATCGTTGATGATGCCTTGAAGGGGTTGGTGGAAGTGCAATTGGGTGAGTAGCAAATGGCATCGCATTATTGGTTAGTTCAATTGTTGAATAGAGTTGTATTGATGGTGAGGGATTCACCTTAGAGATTGGAGGATCAGTAGGGTGAGTTGGTAATGTCGAATGCGGATAGACCCACATTGTTTGGTGGGAAACCCAATTGAGACAAATATGGTAGTTAGATTTGTTGTTAAAGTGTTGTGATGTGGGTGCGGCCCCAAAGGTGGTTGAAAGGTACATGGATTCGCATTGATTGGCGAAAGACTCATTTTCAATGGTAGACCCTTTCATGTAGCCTGTTATTTCATATGTTTGATTGAAAATACATTCAATTGTCTATTTCTTGCCCATGGTTGAGTCACTTCACATGCAATGAAAGATAAAACTTGTTGTGTGCATTTAAAACAAGTTAGGATCTAAATAACAACAAAAAAGAATTGAAAACCATAGCCTCGATAGAGCTTATTGAAGGTCGAACTCTGTCTGGGCATACCGAAGTTCCATACCTAGCTTCCCAAACCTGTCTCTGAGGGGCGAAGGTAGTTTATGTCCAGAAGTAAGGGATCAGACTACTATCACTCAAAACTTTTTCCCATGGTGTAATTACCGGGTGGTGTCTCCCAAAGCAATTGTCCCGGTGCCCTCTGAGACTTCATGGCTCTCAGGGCCGTCTAAGGAAAGGACCTCCCACCTGCACTACCTTTTGTTGATATAACTACATATGATAAAGGGCTCTTACTCTCTTCTCATCCAATAGCACCAAATGTTCACACCTATCTTTAACCTATTGATCCTCTAAAATCCCCGTTTCCATTAAAACTCTGGCAAACTATATCCCAATTTCAACTGGTAAAATTGCCTCAGCACCATATACCAAAGAGAATGGAGTTGTACCAGTTGAACTTTGCCTTGTCATTTGATACCCCCATAACACAAAAGGTAACTTGTCAACCCAACCATTATAAGTCTACACAATTCTAGCAAGCATTTTCTTAATGTTTTGTTAGCATCCTGTACTACTCCATTAGTTTGCGGTCTCTAAGGAGAAGACTTATGATGCTCAATATTATATTTTTGTAGTAGCACCTTAGTCTCTACTTGAAATTGCACCACATTGTCTGTGATTGCATGATGTGGCACCTAAATCTGCAAATTAGGTGTCTTTCAATAAACTTGGCCATTTGTTTTGCCCCTAGTTTACTAAAAGATTCTGCCTCTATCCATTTTAAGGAATAGTCAATTGTCACAATAATATATCGATAACCATGTGAAGCTGATGGTTTTACTTCCCTAATAATGTCAATTCCCTAGGTAGCAAATGGCCTAGGTGATTACATGACCTATAATTCCTTAGAGGGTAAATGTATTGAGTCCCCATGTATTTGAGAATGATGACATGACTTCACAAATTGAGCACAATTTGCCTCAATAGTTAGCCAAAAGAATCCTTGCCTCATGATTTTCCTAGCTAACACTAACCTGTTCATGTGTCGTTCACAAGTGCCTTCATGCATGTCCTCCATAATCCTTCTTACCCCTTGTTGATCCATGCATCGTAATTGCATCCCATCGACCATCCTTTTATACATGACCCCATTGTGGCACGTGAATTGTTTGTGAGCCAGTGTAGAATTCTTCTATCATTCTCATCAACTTGCCTAGAAAGTACCCTAGGTTCTCTATATCTCTTCAGATCATAGTACCAAGGTTTCTCTTCTGCCCCTGGCTCTATCACCCTATTTCTTGATAGCATTGAGTCAACATCTATACCACTATTAAAGGTTTGATTTGTGTTTCCTTAACTTTTTTACACATAGTAGCTAAGGTTGCCAAAGCATTAGCCACTTGATTCTCCTTTTGTGTTACATGCGTCAAAGTGCACTTCTTGAATCTTGTTGCCAACAACCTTATATTCTCAGAATATAGCTTGAGCCTATCTTCTTTGACATCACATTCTTCCTTGGCTTGTAAAACAACTAACGTGGAATCACTCATAACTTCCACTTCTTCCACCCCCATTGCCATTAAGGCTTCTAAACCAAAAGCATAAGCTTCATATTTAGGCATATTAGTGGCAACTTTGAAATTCAACCTCTTTGCCAAAGACAACATCTCCTCACTAGGTGAAACAAGAATAACTCCAATCCCTGCACCTTTCCTACTTACCATACCATTAAAATACATTTGCCATCCCATAATGGCGATTGTGCCCAAGTGCTCATAAAAAATCTAACTTCTAAGGTTCATCAACTTCAATAGGATTCATGGAAAAAAAATTTAGCCAACACCCTTCCTTTCACAACCTTTTTTACCTACATACTTAATGTCAAACTCAAATAATTGAACCAACCATCGTGCCAATTTTTCGACCAAAGAAGGCGTCTCATACAAATATTTCATTGGGTTTAACTTTGACATAACCTTCACTTGGTAGGACTGGAAGTCATAACGTAACATCTTAGAGACCTAAACCATAGCCAATCATGTCTTCTCAATCTGACTATACTTTGTCTTATGTAGCAATAACTTATTGCTTAGATAATAAATGGCAAACTTTACCCCATTATCATTCGCTTGTACCAACATGGCTCCAATAGGTTCTTCCTTAATTACTAAGTACAAAATTAAACATTTCCTAGGGTTTGGCGGTCTAATTAAGAATGAGAGATTTGACAAATACTCCTTAATGATCTCAAATGCTATAAGAACCCAAAGACAAATCTGAACACTTCAACATTGCGAAATAGTCTTCGGTACTGGGATTTGAGATTACACGATTCAAAATTTTTGTATGTCACTCTTCCATGTTAGTTTCCTGAGTATGTTTGCAAACTATCCAAACAAGATAAGTGGGCATCTATACACATTGGAAAAGATATGAGATCATAAGATGAAGGTTAGAGGGAGCCCTATAAGTTTAAATGTCACTTGGACATGCCCCTAGGGCTAAATTCATTTTTCGTAGGGTAAAGGTGTATATCTTCCACATTTTTGTCTAGTTCGAGGCTCTAACCATCAAAACGTGAAGCCCTGAATGTGTCCTACATATATTCCCTCATTCCTTGTCTAATTATAATTAGTAAACCTAGTTTAATTAGGATTATATCACATATAAACCTAGTTTAATTAGGATTATGTCACATATAACCCTAATCGGGCTTTAAGGCTATTTGCATCCTAACCCAACCGTAGGCCTTAATTAATTGGATTAATTAATTAACTCTTAATTTTTCCAATTAATTAATTAGTCTCATTAATTAAATAATTGACCCAATTAACTAGTCCACTAATTATTTATTTAATTTAATACCTGGGCTTTATTCTCCAATAAATCCAATTAATTAAAATAATTAATTTCTAAAAGTCCAGGCCCTGTTTAAGCAATTTGTTAGTCAGCTACCTGCGGGACCAAAATAGATATATTTAATTACAAGCTCTAATAAGTTTGACCAAATACCCTATTATCTCATAATTGTAGTGGGCCTCACATATTAAGTTTGGCCATAAGCCCAAAGTTGCACTCTTGAATAAAATACTCTTTATGAAAAAACTTATAATTTAATCTGATTAAATAATTTTCTTTAAGCCTTGTCCATCAAACAACAGGTTTACACAACTATTTTTTCATAGAATACTAATAATTAGAGTTTGGTATAATTTAACATTTTACCCTTGCAATTAAATCTTGAGCCATTGACACCAATTTTACATCATATAAATGATTCAGATTTATTACAATAGATCCTAGTTTAATGAACAACCTTTACTAACACTACAAGAAAAATGAGAATAAATGACGGGAATAAACAATCATAAACGGGGGTGGGTGATAGAAAATCTATCAGTCATCTATGTCACTGTCCCTCATTCATGATAGAAAAAAATACGTCATCAGCTTTGTGATAGCTTTTGCATGTCATAAGTCTATCACACTACGAAATTAATTTTTTAATTAATTTCTTTAATTTTTTTGATGGGAAATCAACCTTTTTAAATTTGAATATTTTGGCAGGAAAATTGATTTTTTTTCTAGATTCCAATTTAATTATTGCAGAAAACTTTGGCGCAAAAATTAGTGGTTATTTTTTTATGTGTAAATTATGTTGTTTGTGACACAATTTATGATTGATATTTTTTGTCACAATATTTAAATTTAGTTATGTAGACTATGATTTTTGTTATTTAATTAATGCATTCTTGTATCTAAATTTCATTTACAAATTTAATATGAACTAAAAATTAAAGTGCACATCCAATTCAGTCCAAAACACTTTATACTAATGACATCTACATAACAATATAGATAACAAGTTTTGTGGATCAAGTATATCATTACCTATATATAAGCTAAACCATTAGTAATTATCAACAACAAACTATGATTCTGATTCAAATCCAAAAGCAACAGCAAATGATAGCTAACCAAATTAGATTTAAAGTTCACATGAAAAATTTCAAGAACCAAGAGCAAATATTTTATATTTAACTAGCTAAACTTTCCATATTCTCAGCAAAATCCTAAGCAAAACTCCTCCCATTTTCAGCAAATATCCCGCAAAGCTACTCCCATTGAAAACTCCTCCCATTGCTGCCTCCTCAGTATTCCTTTGAAGAACCTGCAAGACAAGAATGAATGATTGGGAACAATACAAATTTCTGTAACTGCATCTATTGGACAAGAAGAAGTAACACTGAATTGGCATGCCATGCAAAGTAAAGACTTAGGTTTGATTAAGTTTTTTTGGCAGAAAAGTCTTCCTCTACTCTACCTTAGTGGTGTCACCTTCGAGAATTTCCATGCTAAAATTTGGATCTCTAATTTCATTGTATGGAAATGAGGTTTTTATTTTTATTTTTTTATTTTTCTTCTTCTTCTTCTCATAACAAAACAATTGCAAGACATAACTCTCACCATTTTCTGCTATTGACTCATGGCCTCACGTTTATGTCATTCATATTCATTTCTCCTTCTTTCTTGAGCTGCTTGGTAGATATCAAAATAAGAACAATGGTCCAGAAGAATATTTGCAAATGAAAAATACAATACAAAAGTAGGCATGCTCTATAGGTCAATGAAATTTCAAACATCACAGCAATCAGAAGTAAAAAAAATTATGCATGTAAATATAGCTATATCAACATGGTTCAAGCATTTTTAAGAGGCATTAGCAAGACAAAAAAGCATTGAAGCAATTCTGGGAATACTTAAGCAATAAAGCTAGGAATTGTAACAAACTAACAATTGCTTAAGCTATAAGAATTTCTGGAACCCTCAGAAAGAATAGTTGGATAAGATCTGAAATGCAGCATGGAACATATTAAAGAGAAATGTATCTCATCCACTATATATATAAACTCAGGATTGAATAGTTAAATTTCTATCATTTTCAATTTAAACAAATAAATATTTTCAAGTCAAAAAGTTTCTATAGACACAAACTTATTTCTGCACATAAAGAAAGAAGAAGAAAATGCTAACTTTACTTGAAAATTATGTTAAGATTTAGTATCTCCTTCAAATAATACAGAAAAATCTGCTCCTGTTTGCTGGAACATGTAATTAAGCATTTAGTAACAATCCCTTAAATGTGTCACTTTGTTAAGCACATAATAAATTTTCCAAAGCAGCACAAATCTGTCTAAAATAAATGGACATCATAATTTTGAGCTACAATTACAATTCCTTGTGCAACTGAAATAATTTAAAAATAGAAAATGCGTTACAATCCCTTGTGCATTTACCAAGTATTTAAAAAAAGAAAAATACAAGTGTTGTTAATTAATTAATTAATCACCTGAAGCAATTCCTTCTCTGTAGAAGCCTTCCATTGTCGAAATTACTCTACCTCCTGTTTTATCTTATGCTGCAACTGAACCTACAATGTGAATGGATATAAGAGAAACAAATGATGTCCAAGCAAATTCAATCATAGGCAGTACAACATTTTGAAAGTCTAAAAGGCCTAATCCATGCAAATTTTTTTTGCTTGCTGAATCCACTAGAAATTTCCAAGTCATAAGCGAGATAAATTTTCAATCCAGCAGTAAAAGCTTAAAGCATAGCGGGTTCTACCTATCTCATTAGAATACAAGCTCAAAACGTCTGACAAAGAGCTCCATTCAAAAGTTTTTGCATTATATAATATAAGGCAAATAAGACTAGAAAGTTGAAAACGATTTAATCCACATAATATCCATCATGAATACGTGTCCTTTATTTATCAAAACATGGACAATCAGTCATGCATTCCTTGTAAATACTAATAGGACTATATGTTTGGTTTTTTATCGTAAATGGCGAGCCCACTAGAAATCCTATCACTCGCTGTTTTTTGAAAAAATAAAACCAAGATAAGGGCACTCAATAAAACCAGTCATGCTAACAATTTAATTTAATTGTACTATCAACTGAACATCATGTTTAATTTGTTTTCAGTTTACTACAACCGTGTTTGGCTTCCAACACATGTGATGATCAACAACCCAACACTAATTCTATTTAGGATTTGAATGAAATTCCTCAAGCTTTTGTGGAACCAATAGGGGATGTAACTGCCACACATAAGCGAAGCCTTGCTGACCATAATGGGGTAGGTCCTAGTGGAAGTATCTATTTTGATGATGAAGATGAGCCACAATTTAAAAGACTTAAAGAATTCAAATTCTTCTAAAAGCTAGAGTCTATCTTGTGCATTTGTTCTTAGATACATGAGTAAGTCTAGATTTCAATTCGAGCCATGATTTGCACTGTTGTTCTGTTTTGATCAAGGTATGTGTCAAGTGTTACTTGAATTCTGATTTTAGCATACAGCTCATTTGATGTATAACTTATTCATAGATGTGTACATCCTACTTCATTGCCTTACTGTGCCAATCTATCAAACAAGTAATATGCAAGCCTTTGAACGTTAATGGTCTGATTTGAATGAAATATAAATGCTACTCACCACATATATCTCTCACTTGAAATTAGCTGCAAGACACTTAGTTGCTATATCATCTCCGAATGCTACAGCATGACCTTCTCTATTCTCATCTACATATAACAAACCGTCCTCAGTATACTGCAAAGTGATGATATCATATTCATCATCAGGTGAACCGTGGAGCTATGGAGATAAGCCCGTCATGCAAATATTGAGACGTTGGAGCCGTGGAGGGGAGCTTGCCAAAAGAGAGGAGGTTGGGCTGCTGAAGCCGTGGAGCGGAGTGGAATGGCTGCGATTTTGGAGTCACGAAGAAGGGCCGACTATGAGTAACGAGAGTGGGTGGCAGTGAGAAGTGTGACTGGCAGAGAAGTGATGGCTGGTAGGGTTAAGGATATCACTTCTCAAGCTTCTCAACAAGACAGCAACGGCCAACAAGAGACAGAGAGGATATGGGAAGCTAGAAATCAAAAGATTCTATTTTTTACCAAGTTTCTTTGAGCAGCTAGGGATTAAAGATGGCAAGGGAACGTTAAAAATGGAGAGGTAAGGATTTTTTTTCATTTTGCATATTTTAATAAGAAAATTATTTGACCATAAAAACTCTAAGTTTTGTTTTTAATTAATAAAATATTAATTTAAAAATTGGTCAAACATGGTCAATAAAAAATTTCTTTCATAAAGTTTGTGATAGAGTTAATTTCTATCACCATTCTATCATCAATTCTTGATAGATAAAAAATGTGTCATATTTACATCATTAAATTTCTGACAGACCATAATTCTATCGTGATTCTATCATCCTTTGATGATACAACGATTTTTATCATAGAGTGTCAGTCATCTATTCTCATTTTTCTTGTAGTGTAAACACTTGATCAAGAGTTGATCATTTAAAACTATATAAAACTATCAAGGAGGTATTCTTCAATCCTTTCAGAGTAATGCATTCCATATCTATGGTTTATTGTCTACTAGCATACAGATCTTACAATCCCAACTAGCAAAGATATTGACCTCACTCCTTTAGATCTCATTTTTTATTCTAGTTAAAGACCATAGTCTGTATACTAGAAGTATATAACCTACTCAAGATTAAAATAGAAATGCCTTTAGTGCTCAGGTGTAGAAATTCACATTTGATCACAGTATTTCCGCCAAAAGGATAATTTCTACGTGGTCCGTGTTTAATGCATTCCTAATGCACAAATGTCTTTGTCCTAAAGTCAACTACTTCAAATGGTTAAAGGCTCACCATTTCTCCGTTGAAGACAAACAACACAACAACTATGTTAAAACAAAGTGCCTAGCTATTGTTTATAAGTCGTGAACTAGTTTTGAGCTATTACAAAGTTTTATGTCTCAAATATATCTCATATATACAAAAACTTTGCCAATGTACAATCTCTGGAACCTTTAGTCATTAATACAATCATACTTGAGAAATTTATAAATAATAACTTTTATTCATTTATAATAGTAATGTTTACATATTGTAGAAAAATATCCATATTCTAACAATCTCCCTCATGCCCTTAAAGTAAATGTAACATTTTTGTTTATCTCCATACTGCATGATCTCTCGTACGTACTTTCTTTTTTATATGCTTTTCACTCTTGTTGTTTCCTTAGTTCCTCAAAATTAGCCACTACCCCACTTTTATCACTAAAAAGTGTAATGACCTTCTCTATATTTGGAACAACTTCCAAATCTATAAGGAACTTAAGGAACCAAATTAGCCCCTTAAGTAGCTTAACGAGCTACTACATATTTTGCCTCCATGGTAGCGTTAGCAATGCAAGATTGCTTGATATTCCGCCATAATATGGCTCTAGCACACCGCGTGAAAAATTAATCCTTGGGTTGACTTTCTAGAATTTGGATCAAACTTAAAATCTGAGTTCGCATATCCAACAAATGTTAGATCATTTCAAGAATATACAAGCATATATCCCTTCGTCCAATGAAGACATTTGAATATATGTTTTACTACAACCCAATGCTCACGACCACGATTTGACTAGTATTCACTGATAACTCCTACTGCATAGTAGATATATAGCTAGTACTCGGCATTGCATATATGAAATTCCTAACAATAGAGGCATATGGTTTTCATCTCACTTCTTTCTCTTCTTGAGGAGTCTAAAGAGGCTGCCATTGAGAAAGATTAACTCCATGCCTGAAAGGTAATAATCCTTTCTTAGAGTTTTGCATTACACATTTGGCCCCTATATTCTCTATGGAAGCCAAAGACAATGCTAGTTTCTTGTTCTTCCTATCCCTTGTAAGTTAGAGTTTAAGAGCATAACTAGTCTCTTCCAAATCTTTCATTTTGAATTGCTCAACCAGCCCATTTTATTAATGATAGTACCTCTACATTATTCCTAATGAATAGAATATCATCAATGTACATAATGAGAAATATAACCTTTTGGTCTTGTATTCTTTTGTAGACATGTGGCTCATATACATTTTGAATAAAATGATAAGTCTTGATTATTTGGTCAAACCTAAAGCTTCTAGACCTTGATTAAGAAGACAAATTGAACTTTTCAATTTGCAAACCTTTTGCTTTTGATCCTATTCTATGAAACCTCTGGTTGCACCATATAGATGCTATCATCAAGATTTCCATTTAAAAATGTTGTTTTAATGTCTATTCGTTAAATCTCATAATCATAATGAGAGGTATCGGATAGGAGAATGTAAATTGATTTAAGCATAGTCTTACGTTGAAGGTCTCTACCTTCCAATCAGCTCTTTGCATTCTTTTAGATTCACTTGCACACTTTGGGTTTTATCCCATTAGGTGCTTTTACAAGTTCCCAGACAAAATTAAAATACATCCATCCTATTTTTTATTCCATGGCTTTTGGCAACAATTTAGCATCAACATCACTCACTGTTCATTAATAGGATCATATTCATCTTGACTAGTATCTCGTGATATGCTTATGAATCTATTAGGTTGTTTCACTATTCTCCCACTACATTGAGGCATCATAAGAGCTTGTCCACTAATCCTCCCACTATGTTGAGGTGCCATAGGAGGTTGTGTAATTGTTTTGTATTAGAAGTAGACGTTGAAACACTAAAACTATTATCATTGATCAGATCAGTGTTTGTTCTTTGGACATCTATTCTAATACTTCCTTGCTTTTAGGCTTTAATATTTTTTTATAGTGAATCTTTAAGTGAAATGCAGTCACACTACAAATTCTTTTACATCAGATTAGCTATAGAAGCTTTTATTCTCTTGTAAACTTTAGGATTTCCTAAATACGAGTGAATATTTCTGAATAACTTAACGCAGATCAAACCATGTCCAAAATGGTTCTATTCCTTCTCTCTACTACTCTAAGTCTAATGAGTTGGAATAGTTTTCCATTGTCATAAGACGTATTTATTACCATGATCTAATCGTAATGTTTTGAAATATTTACTCAAAAGCTTTCAACCTTAATCTTTTACCTTTTGAGCTCTCCAAAAGTTTTAGATTTATGATGTATTAGGTAAATTTATTCATATCTTGAGTAATCATATTATGAATTACTCATATCTGCCTTCTGCCTTTTATATTAACTCTAATTGGTGCATAAACATCTTTATGTACCTCTTTAGTAAAATCTTTAGCTCTATTTCTTTAGCCTTAAATTGGCTTATAGGAAATTTTTTCACTAGGCTTGATTCATAGGTTGATATAGGTAAGACATCTGACAAAGTTAGTGCCCATCCTCTAAATCCTCTTTTAATAAAATGGCCAATTCAAAAATACCAAAGATAGGTTTGACTAGTGTTAGACAATCTATACCATTTATTTATTCAGTTCAGTGGCATTTATTGATTCCATTTTTAGTTTTCCATCATGTTCAAATTGTTATGTGCAATTCCAGAAAAATAAAATTCTTTACTCTTTCTAATAACAACAAGTTTCTTAAAAGAAAATGAATAACCAAAATTTTTATAAATGTCTGAAATTCCAAATTTCATACACTATATCTAGAAAAAAAAAATTATCCAAAACTGAAAGTATCAAAGAATGTGCAATTATCCAATTACATGGTTAGACTGTTTCTTATATTAGCGTTAAGCCATGCTCATCTTCAATAATTAATGGAATATTCTGTAAAGAATGATTATAAAAAAAATATTGCTTAAATAAGCTTTAAATGCTACGCAGTCTCTTTTCAAAATGACCTTTCCAATTTGTAGGGTTTCATTCTTTGTCATATATGTTAAGGATTATAAAACCTTTCCATATTCGTTCTTGTAGACCTTACCCTTCAGGTTTTAAACTGTAAGAACATTGGACTTTGGTTTTAGTATCCTTTGTAACCTCCTTCGTTTTGGCTTCTAAGAGAAATTATAGTTCTTTATCGAAATTTATCTTTATTCTAAATAAAGAACATGATAAAGAATTCAGTGTCATATCAATTTTTGCTCACTTAACAACTCTTTCAAGTGAAAAATGATATCTTTTACATTACCTATATATATAAACTTCAATACCAACACTTGATTCCAAGAAGAAATATATAACTTGGCTATTGCATTTGTTTTTTCTCACTTTGCATAGTATTCCTTATTCTTTAGAGTCAAAACACCCATTAGAACGTGAAGGTATACTTACTTCAAGGACCCACTTATGACATTGAGCTTGTTGCAGAGTATCAATACTATCTTTACACTCTATATAGTTTTGACCATCACATGGTCACCATAGCTTTCACCATCATATGGTTTATATAACTATCACCATCAAGGTTTTTATAGCTTCCACCATCATATCGTTTTTAATATCCAGTTAAAATTTTAGTCCACATAATCTTCCTTTAGAGCATATGATAATTTGGCATGGAACTAATTAGCTTTATTTTCTGTAAAAGTAAACATACACCCTTATCAATGAATATACAAACTTTGGAATATTGCTACATGATGTGTAGGATGCAAAAATGTAGATGCAGTTACCCAAAATAATCTACAATACATTCTATGGTGCTTTAATCAAATAATTACCAATTTTCTTTAGGAAAATGTGATAACTCTATTTGATCAAATTAGAACTCTTTTCAATTATTATTATTTCTAAAATAACTCATATTTCAATAATAATAATCACCATATGTTAGCCCTTAATTAATGAAATAATTCCTTTAGGGAATGTCCTTTCAAAAATTAAGTTGAGTGTGTGACCATTGTTTTAATTGATTTCAAAATTGCATTGATGTGAAATTTCTTTAGGAAATAGCACTTAATGGTTTGTTTGGAACAATTCTATCCCTTTGGAGATCCAATCTTAGAAGACAACTACCACAAGCCTTTAGAGAGCAAGACCTTAAGATGGGCTAAGTTGAGGCTTATGAATAGCACATCTATATGGACCAACAATGAAGGCTTTCAATTTAAATTTAATCAAATCTTCACCCACTCAAACATTTTAAACTTTGAGATTTTGGTTTAAAATATGGTTCATATAACTTTTTTCAAACTATTTGAAAAACTTTTATAGCCCTATTTTAACTATCTTAATTAATCTCATCAATTAATATTATGATTTATATTCTATTTACCAAACTATTTGACGAAAATATAAATCAACTGACTTTAATTAATCTTATTAATTAACTTTGATTAATATACACCATTAATCAAATACTTTCATTAACTATATTTAAACCAATGCATGGATACATGAAAATGCTATAATGCATGATGTGACATTTCCTTTTCTTTATATAGCATATGACATGTCATTATTTTGTTTAACATTTAAATAACACAATAATACAATAAAGCGTACATGTGGTATTAAAACTTGGCCTTTTCCAAATTATTACAATAACATTTGTATAGAGTTTTTGTATCTTCTTGACATCTCCCTTGTGCTTGAATATATCTATTAGTTCCAAAAAAATTTTGAAAATTCATAAAATTGAAAATTTGTACTATATAGAGAACTGTTTTGAAGCTATCCAAAAACTTTAAAACTTTCCATAGACAACCCTATAAATCTGGAATGTTTCTAAATCAATAGTTTCACCTCTACAGATTGCAACTTTGATTTTATTGGCTATATCGCTCCAATTTTTTTCTCTCTTTTGGGCTATAAAACCACCAAAACAACATGGACAAGATGGGAGACCATTCAATAAATCAATTATACTCATATGCCTTAGTTTCGAAATTAACCATGCTCGAAAAGTGAAACAACTTGAACCAACCTAGAATTCAGCTTGTGTGAACCTATAAAGCCCGACACGACGGATATATTTGCTACCTAGTAGCTATTAGGTGTCTTAAACTAGCCCACTGGACCATGCTTTAGTGATAAACCACCAAGCTAGGTCCATAGACCAACACTTAATAGCCTAATAGGCCTAAAACACACAAACTCCATGTACTTTGGACTTGGGTTCACCACGCTTAGGTTAGAGTTAATTTGAATGGTTTTAGGGCACTCAAAAGCCTCTTTTTACCCATAAAAACACAAACCCTAGAACTTTTCTAGGGTTGGCTACCACCTCTAATGTAGCCCGCATGTGCCCAAATGCAAACCAGCCCACAACCCATGAGGCTCAGCCCCTCAAACCTTAAGGCAACCCCTTGCACAACTTGGGCCATGCTTAGGACCTTGCATATGGGCTGAGGCACCTCCTTAAGGCCCAGCTCATTTTTCCTCAGGCATAGGGCCTTGTGCAAAACATTTGTGCCTTAACCCTAGCCTTTAACATCTTTTGTTGATTCGGCTTCCTAGCTCTTTTGATCTCCATCAAAATATATGATTTTTTACATCAATAATACGTCACATGTAAATTTGATTACATGCTAATATGCACCAAGAATCATAAAAATAAATTAACAAAAATAATAAACAAACATCGAGGGTAATTCATTGGCATATAGGCCACCCCTCAATATTTACACACTCGAAAATTGAGAAAACAAAGAAAACTCTAAGGCTAAGTATTGTAATCGAATATACACATCCATACATTCATCACAAAATTTATCAAATAAATATTGCAACAAAATATTAGAGAAAAACCATAGTTCCACATATACAATATGTTACTTGCATAAAGCAAACAAACTTTGTTACCTAATTCACTCGCTAGTGGAGGAACCAAAGTTTTAATATCAATTGTAAGAACCCAGAGACAAATTTGAACACTTCAACATTGTAGAATAGTCTTCAAGATCAGAATCTTGACACTACAGGCTTCAAAATTTTTGTATAGCTTTCTTCGATGTCAGTTTCCTAAGTATGTCTACAAACTGCCCAAACAAGACGAGTGGGTGTCTATTTGAACTAGGCAAGATCTAAGAACAAAAGACAAAGGTTAGAGGTAGCCTTCAAAGTTGAAATGTCACTTGGACATGCCCTAGGGCTAAATTCGTTTTCTCAGTGCAGGGGTGTATATCTTTCACATTTTTGGCTTATTTAAGGCTCTAACCATCAAAACGTGAAAGCCCTAATCATATCTTATATATATTCGCTCATTCCTTGTCTAATTATAATTAGTAAACCTAGTTTAATTAGGATTATATCACATATAACCCTAATTGGGTTTTAAGGCTATTTAGGCCCAAACCCAACTGTAGGCCTTAATTAATTAACTCTTAATTAACCAAATTAATTAATTAATCTTATTAATTAAATAATTGACCAAATTAACTAGTCCAGTAATTATTTATTTAATCTAATACCTGAACTTTATTCTTCAATTAACCCAATTAAATTGAATAATTAATTTTTTAAAGTCCATGCCTTGTTCAAGCAATTTGTTAGTCACCTACCTAGGGGACTAAAATGGATATATTTAATTACAAGCTCTAATAGGTTTGACCCAATACCCTATTATCTCATAATTATAGTGGGTCCCATATAGCCTGCTCAACTATAAGGTCAAAGTTGCACTATTGAATTAAATACTCTTTACAAAAAGCTTAATAATTTAATCTGATTAAATAATTTTCTTTAAGCCCTATCCTTTGAGTAACAAGTTTACACAACTACCCTTCATGGAATACCAATAATTAGACCTAGGTATAATTTATCATTTTACCCCTCTAATTACATCTTAAGCTTTTGATACCAATTTTGCACCTTTTAAATTATTCAAATTTATTAAAATAAATCCTAGGTTAATAAACAACCTTAACTAAAAAATTGATCAAGAGTTTATCATTTAAAACCTTGTAAAACCGTCAAGGTGGTACTCTACAATCCTTTTGAAGTCATGAATTCTATATCTATGTTATAGTGTCTACCACCATACAGATGTTATAATCCCAAATAGCTAAGGTATTGACCTTACTATTTTAGATCTCACTTTTTATTATAGTCAATGACTATAGTCTATCTGCTAAAGGTACATTACCATTCAGGATTAAGGTAGGAATGCCTTTAGTGCTTGGGTGTAAAAATTCACATTCGGTCACGGTATTTCCACCAAATGGATAATTTCTATGGTCTATGTTTAATGCATTCATAATGCACAAGTGTGTTTATCCTGAAGTGAACTACTTCAAATGGTTAAAGTCGCCCCATTTCCCTATCGAAGACAAACAACACAACAACCTTGTCCAAAAAAAGTGCCCAACTTTTATTCATAGGTTATGAACCAGTTTTGAGCTATGACAAAGTTCAATATCTCAAATATATCTCATATACACAGAAACTTTATCAATGTACAAGCTCTGGAATGTTTAGTCATTGACACAGTCAAACTTGGATTTATAAATAATAACTTTTGTTCATTTATAACAATAATGTTTACAAATTATGACAAAATATTCGTACTCTTAGGGCAAATCTCTAACAAATGCTGCCTGACATTTATCATTCCACTCGACAGATTGGTTATTCCTTAGAAGCTTGAAAATAGGTGGAGAATCGTAGTGAGTTTACCAATAAAACAACTAATGTCCTATGTTCCCCCCAAAAATCCACAAACTTCCCTCACTGTCTTCGGTGGTGGCATCTCTTAGATTGTTGTCACTTTATCTGGATCCACCTCTATCCCATTTTCTCCTACTACATATCCCAAAAGTTTTTCAAAATTATCCCAAATATGCACTTCTTTGTATTTAACCCGAAGTTATGCCTCTGGACTCCTTCCAAAATCTTTCTAAGTCTTTATCTTATCTTTATTAGGCATGAAGATTTGGTTATACCCCAGAAACCTGTCAACAAAATAAAGTATTTTACTTGTAGTTACACTATCTACCAATACATCAATGTGCAGTAACATATAATCATCTTTTGGAGAAGCCTTGTTCAAGTCTCTATAATCAGCACACATTCTTGCCCTGCCATCTTTCTTGGGAATTCGTACAATGTTTGCAAGCCATTCTCGATAGTTTACCACGTCAAGAAAATTTGCACAAATTTACATAGTTATCTCCTCGTTGATTGATTGTGCCTATTCTGGTCTCAATCTTTTTAGCTTCTGCTTTACAGGAATCATGTACGGATATGTAAGGATAGTGTGCCCAATAATGTTTTTGTCAATTCCAAGCATGTCATAGTAAGATTAGGCAAAAACTTCCTCTTTTCCTTTTAAAATTTTCTCAAATCTCTCTCTCTTTAGGAGTTATGTCATGTGCAATACATATATTCTTAGGATGTTCAATTGTACCAAGATTAATATAATACAATTGAATGGAATGAATGTCAAATATGCTCCTAAAATGAGAATCATTATGTACGCAGATATCAAGAAAAACATCACACAACTTAGCAAAAAAAGATTTTATTGCATCAAAATTGGAAACAAAAAGATCATCCTCAAACATATTAGAAATGAAAACAAAATCATTCTTAGGCATATCTTCAATGTCTTCTTCTACCATGGTTGCCAGCTCATCTGAAGTCAGTCCCTCGTATGCAGTCTCTTGCTTGATACTGAGCTTCTCCACTGTCTCTGTCAGTTTGTCTTCTCCTACCAAGGCCTTGAAGTCTACCACATCATTGAATATCTCAAATCTTGTTTTGATTACCCCTTATGCTCCCATGGTTCGTCTTCTTTAGTATATAGTGGTTCTTTAGCTTTGACAAATTTAGTTCCCTTCTTCTTGAGAACCTAGATTTGCTTTTCATTCACTAGTTCATTGTCCTTTCCATATTCTTAGCCTAGCCCGCTCTTGTTAAATTGGCCTTTAAATTCTGGAAAGGTAGGAACACCCACATAAATTTTACCCAAGCCAATACCAGGCATGTACCCCTGCTTTTTCATCATATCTGAAACAACAGGATTGATTTTTTCAATCATGGCCACTTGGAACCCACTCATAAAAGGTATTTTACCTTTATCAATGCTCACAACAACTGTGGCTAGTGATGCTTCAACTCTAATAGTGATGACCTCATCATCCAAATTAAACCTGATCCATTGATGTACAAAAGAGGGAATTCGAGCCAATAGATGGTACCAAGCACATCCCAACAATACAACAAAGGTTATTGGCATATGCAACATAGTAAATTCCACAATAGCTTCAATTAGCCCAGTCTTAACCAAAACTTTGAAAGTTTCAATCACATATCTGCGAGAGTCATCATAAGAATGTATCACCACGTGAGAGGTTTCCAAATCCCTTTTTCTAATCCCAAATTTGTGCAGCAATTTGATAGACACTAAATTGATAAACGAACCATCATCGACCATTACATTGGAAGTCTTCTTGCCCTCGATTTCTGCTGTTATAAATAAGGGCTTATTATACTCTTTCCCTTGAATGGATAGATCATTATTAGAAAAGCTGATAATTCCCTTGTCACATTTTGCTAAAAACTCACTTTCATACCCCTATCTTCATTTCTCAAAGTCAGAGTTGTAATCATTTCTTCAAGTGTTGACAAAACTGAATTGGGTGTATTAGCAAGTGCCCTTGCTATTACTTCCCTATGCTTCTAAAAAGCTATGAGAAGATCCCGAAGACTAACATTGCCTTGGTCTTCTTGAATTGCTTGAGGACTGTATCATCCTCCTTTTTCTTCTTCTTTTTTTTTAGCAGTTTCATTTTTCTTATCTTAGACTAGGTCTGGATAAATTCACCCACTACTTGTCACGCCTTATACTTTTTCTTTATTGTCCTTTTGCTATTCATCATTGAAATCATCCTAAAAGTTATTTAGGATCTTCTTATCTCCTTTATTCTTTTCTATTACCTCTTTCTCCCCACTGAGATTATCCCAAAATGATTCTTTTCTACTTCATCATTTTCTAAATCATTCAAGAAACCCCTCTTTTCACGCTCGTCTTCACTTAAACTATCCTAAAATTTCTAAATTGTCTCCTCACCCCAAATATCATTCATTCTCTCTAACTTATACTTTCTTGGCCTCAAGTCTCTTTTTGAATCATCACTCTCTTCCCCTTCCTATCTTCTTTAACCCTTGTGTTTTCTTACCTATTCTTACTTTCTTCTTTTCTCTCATTCTCTTCATCGCTAAGATAAACAAACTCCAATCTTGGCCTACCTTCAAAATGGTCATCGTACCCTTTGATAGCAAGGGTAACCCATCCTTTGCTGTTGGTGAAACCTTTATAGCTAGAGGAACTACATGTTGTGGTTCCTCTTCTTCTTCTTTCTCGGTCCCACTGCCACTTGGATCCTAACTTTTATCCTCCTTCATTGCTTGCTTTCTGACTTCCTCCCATTCCAAGTCCTATTCCTTGACTTTGGCTTCCATTTCTTCCTCGGTCTCTGCTTTCCATGATTGCATGTCTTGCCAAGTTTGATATGGAGTCCTTCTTCTTATGACTCCCTGCATTGTGTATGCTTGCTTAACGTAGAATGTCTTGCTATGAATGGGGCTTCTATCATGCCAGAGCATTTGCAACCATGACACTGTGTCAAAATCTCTTTCGAGAGCTAAGGGAACACAAACAAGCCATGGGTATGTCTAAAGAATGGAGTTACCACCTAATTTTCTATTGGGAACATGGATGCTGGCAATCGGATCTGTCATTTCAGGATCTAAACTACCCTCATCCCTTTAAAGATTGGTTTGGGAAGTTAGGTACGAGCCTTCAGCCTGTCCATATACAAATCTGACCTCGACTAGGGTATACCAAATAGAAGCAGCTAGACTTTGTTATACAGTTCACTTAATGTTGTTCATTTTATGCACACGTTATTAATTTTATCTTCATTAAAACATGTGACGTATTTTAAACTAATAACAATTTATATTCACGCATAGAAGAAGGCGAGGAGAATAGAATTACATTCATTTTCAAACTGGGGGAATGGGTGAAGGATTACATCGATTTGTTATTCAACAATAAACGAAACTACTTCTAGCACTTCAAAACATTCATTCATTCATTCATCTGTAGCATATTCCTGCATATCATATATTAAATCTAATTAATCAAGTCTCAGTGATGCGTTCAAAACTAGCAAGTATATTAGTCTCACAAGTAATAAAGTGATAAGTAGATATCGTTCCCACGAGGATTGATTCTAATTGAATTTGTTATTTTCCAGCAATAATAAACTAAACAGGGGGGGTTTTGTTGATTGATTAACTAAATATAATACGAAAGCAAATGAAGAATAACACAAAGCAAAGTTAAATGGAGTGAAAAATCAATGAGAAACACTTGGTTAAGAGTTCATTCTCTGCCACAAGATATGAATTTGTGAATTAACATAGAATTGTAATCCACTTACAGCATTGAAGTTATCAACAGTAGATAACAACAAGCTCTGTTATCCCAATCTTTCCTTACTTTGTTGTTAAATAAAACAAGCTCTTTATTTAATCTCTATCAATTAAACAACCTAGAACAAGCTCTCTAAGTTTAATTCAATAGAAGCATTACGATGAGAAAGATAGGTTGATCTAAGCAATAATCACACAAGTTCAGATTATTAAACCTAGGTTGTATTATCCAATTACAATCTCTGATCACAATTTTGCTACTAATGATTGGAAATTCATGACAATTACGGATCAAGATTTCTAATCTAGCAATAGACAATCAGTACGCAATCATAAGCATTAGATATGGGAAAATACAAGCAACTTCAATTAGAGAATTGGATAACAATTTCTTACACAATCAACTCACAAAATCCATATCAAGGGCTTTGAAATCGCCCTCAACCAATTCAGATTTAGTTACACATATTCAATCAGAATAACAAATACAATACAGAGAAATTCTAGAATTGAAAAGGAAAGAAAGAACTTAGCAAATTCTTTAAAAATCTTCTTTGTAGATGAATCTTCTTGGAATTGTAGTTCCTCCTCTTTCAAAATATTCTTTCTCCTTCAAGAACTCCAAGGGATGAGAGAAATCCAGAAATGCAGCCTCCTCCCACGTTTTCCCTCTTCAAGTTATGAAAATAAAACCCTAAAATGTGTTTAAATACTCTGCTACAGTAACGTGCTACAGTGTCCCGTATTATACATGCTACAGTGATGTGTGGAATTACATTCTACACTTCTCACACTGTTTTGATTACAACTTTCAGTACACTGAATGGATTCATAAACCGTAAATTTCTCCAAAAAGTAGACTTCGAGAGCTTTTCAACGTTATATGATATGTCATCGGATTCATTGTATATCAATACAATTAAATCCGAGAAGATGGTTGACTAGCAGAGGTGAAAATGAAGAGTTTTACTCCATTTTTGTGCAAGTTGCTCCAAAACTCCTACAAACATCAAAACCACACAAAAACATAAAAATACCAGGAATATAGCAAAGAAACATGGACGAATTGATATGAAAATGATATATAAATAGACACTTATCAAATTCCCACACACTTAGACTTTGATAGTCCTCGAGCAACTACGACAATATGAAATAAAACTAAACCGAAACAGAATCAACAAAAAAATTAAAACACACAAATGCTGCATCTTGCAAATAGGCCTAAAAAATTGTACTTAATTATAACCCAAGGAAAACTTCAAAATAATGCACTTGATCAAGAATTTTATCCAAAAGATTAGTTTTGCTTCACTTCAATTCTTCAAGTGTGTGTGTGTAGAGCCATTCTCACCTGATCACTTGTAACCCGGATGAGTTTATGCATAAAAATAAATCATATTTAATAGTGAAGATGTGCGTATATATAAATGAACTCCATAGACTTGCTTTTCAAGTCACTCTCCACTAATGTAGACCAGCACAACACGAAGGATCAAGTAGGACTTTATTAAGCTTGTAACGTTTGGCTTGGGTGAAGGTATGATAAAGGATAATAATTTGGCTCAAATCATCCACAAACACATAAATCATTCAAGACTATATAGAGCTCAACCCTATAACACAACTTTATTTCAATTCACGATGTTACTCCCCCAAACTTATTTAGAACACTCAATCTTTTTTTTTTGTAGAAAACAAAAGAAACTACACCCCCATACTTTGTTGTTTCATTCTTTTTAGGAACACTCAAGGGTATAGATCTCTTTTTCTTTGTTTTTTCTTTTTTTTCTTTTTTTTTTTCACACTTCCTTCTTTTTTTACACTTCCCCTCCCACACACTTAAACAACACATTATCCTCAATGTGTAACTACATGGACAAGAAGTACAGATTCTTTTTTTTTTTAACAAACATAGTAGAACTCAATTGCATTGCTCATGGCACAACCAAACCTGCTCTAACTTCCCAAAACTAGAACAGAGCTCAAAATGTAATCGTGAGTAATTTACATGCTCATGGATAAGGGATAAGCTGTTTCGAAAAAAAAATTTATTTGAGGTTAGGAAATCTTTTAGTGAGTTAACAAGAAAAATGGCTTATAGAGGCTCAAAGGGGTAACTAGGGATCAATGTCAATCAAGGGTGGCTATTAAGGCTCAAACGGTCCAAAGATGGCGTAAATCATTTCCCTGATATTGTACAGTCTAGGATTTCGCCTCAAGTGACCATCAAACAAGTTCTAGCATTCATTGAAATCTGAAGAAACACTTAAAATACATAAACTTTCTCTAAGTGAACAAATAACTTAATGATAATAGCTCAGTGCTCAATGTTGTGCAAGGAATCAAAAGAAAAGCGAAAACCAATAAACATTTCAAGCACACAGATCCATGCATCATTTATCATTTTCCAAGAGTTATTCTTAATTCAATCATTGCCTTATCATTGGCCCATAAAATGCAAGAGAAGAGGTACGTGGCATTGTTACACCTGAGTCAAGATTGTATATTTCAACAATCCTTAGGACCAGTAGCCCGCAGACTTAAGGTTTCCAGCCTATATACCTTTATTATGAAAGAACAAAACAAGAAACAAGACACTTCAAACACATGAAATAAACAAACTACAGACTTATTTAGAGAGAATGCGTTTCAAGGGTTCAAGAAACCCCATATTCTGCCATTCTCAAGTTGTTTTCCACAAATTTCTCTTTTTGAATCGAAACTAATAAAGACAACACATAACAACTCTAAATTACATAAAACCAAACTTACTCATAAAATAACAAAGTCCAACAAACCAGCAAACAAAAACAAGTAAGTTAGAATGGGTCTAAAAAGTTTAGAAGTTAGCCTCCTTATTCAGCCATTATGGATTAAAGAGATCCAAAATGCGTTTCAAGAGGACTTACACTTTTTAAGCCACCACTCTAAAACCCAAGATTAGAAAATATTACCTGGGACAAAAGAAACAACCTGAAAAAACTCAAAAAGAAATGACATAAAAAAAACTCAAATAAACACAATAAAAAGAAAGCAAACAAAAACAAAGCAAACCAGCCGATAGAGATTACAGATGGAGCGTTAAATCCAGTTTACGCCTCTTATTGCCTTCTCCAAACCAATCAATCCGAGCTGTTGTTGGATCAGGCGAATAGACAAATTATTGTAGTTTGTCAATTAACTCCCCTGCCGTTGAAGCTGTAACAAGGATTTGCCTCGCTGATGGTGAGATAATTTTTTTTTCTACAGCTTGATCAAGAAAAGACAACAAACCATCAAAAAAGTTATTGACATTTAACAAACCAATGGGTTTTTTATGGATGTTTAGCTGTGCCCAAGAGGTGATTTAAAATATCTCCTCTAATGTGCCATAACCACCGGGTAAAGCTATAAATGCATCGGATTTAATAACCATATGTGCAATACGCTCATGCATGCTAGAGACCTGTAACTCTTCCCCGATTGTGTTGCCTACGATATCTCGTACAGCTAAAGGTTTGAGGATAATGCCAAGAACTTTGCTCCCGCCTAAGGTTGCAGCTGTTGACACACACCCCATTAACCCAAGACTACCCCCTCCATAAATCAAATTAATACCCCTCGCAGCTAATGTCCTACCAAGATCAAGAGCTGCTGTGGTAAACTCTCCATCTTTACCAAATTGCGATCCGCAAAATACGCATATATTGTGGAATCGCCGAATTGGTGTTTTCTCCATTTCTACAAGTGCTCTAATCTTGTGTAAGACACGTTAGATATTATGCTTTTCAATTGCAAGACAGGTTATGGAATGACATATGAAAACATGCAGAATGTATATATACACACATAAACCTCTCAAATTTTGACACATGGGGACATACTTTCGGTGGGGGTTGCTCGATGCAGATTTATCGCCCCAAGATTTGAAAAAATGAGATATGCTTTCGGCGAGTTTTGACAAAACCTACACACTTGTCTCCCACGTGAAGCATGAAAAATGGAAATATACTTTCGGTGGGGTTTGACAAAACCGCCACACTTGTCTCCTACGTGAAGCATGAAAAGTAGAGATATACTTTCGGCGGAGGTTGACAAAACCTTCACACTTGTCTCCACGTGTGCTTATGACATGGGATAGTCATATGGTTTGTTAAAAAGAAACTGAAAATTAAAACAAACAAAATCAACAAACAACAACAACACAAAAACAACATTGATAATCAGATCAAACGAAACAAGAAAAAAAAAAAATTGACAACAACAACACACATTCAAATATACAAGTAGTTGTGATTGTGGCTCCATCTTCCTCTGGTTTTACGTCCAGTAACGGCTGAAACGCCTTCTATGAGTCGGGGATTTGCTTCCCATCCAGTTTTCTTATAAACTGGCAAACAGGGTAGTTTTTAGTCAGATTCCCTAGACTATAACACTGCAATTCATCACGAAATTGTGTCCATAGATTAAGCAATTCACGCTGAACAAGTCCCACAAGAATGTGACTCGAGAGTTAACAAAACATTATCCAGCGACTCATTACTCAAACCATTCTTAATAAATGAAATTTTATCTTCTCTATTCCTGGACGCAAAACCTAATGAACGACAAGTCAGGTTACAATTCCATCTAGCACATTATAACATACTTGTAACCTTTTCGCTCTTCGCCTCTTGGCGTAGTAGCTCTTTCCTAGACCAGGCATGTATTTAGCGAGATTAATGTCCGGATCACCGGACAATCTCACCTTGGCTTCGATAAGCCATCGGATATCAGCAGGCACAATTAGGAGCAACAATGCCCAAAGTCTAGTCATCCGTACTTTATAAATTTTAAACACAGCATTTTGAGAAAGTGAAGGGAAATATTTATGAAGGTTCGATAGAAAGATATTGGCATCCATCGAAGAGGAGAAAAGGAGAGATGTTACCGATAATGCGATTGAGTTTGTTCTTCTCCCAGATATACACGTTTTAAACCTTCGAGCAATGGCTTCAACTCCCATTTGGATGTTTTCTCAAGCTGTTTCACAAATGAACTCAAAGCATGGAATAATCAAATTAAACGCAAGAAGAGAAAACAAAACAAAACAAAACAGAATTGAGACACATAAAAGAAATAAAAACACAATAGTAAACAAAAGTCAAAAGCAAACAACAAAATAAATGAGACAGATGGAAAAGAGAGATAAAACCTAATCAATTATGACGGATAAAGCCCACGAGAGGAATCACCTCGAGATATAAAAATTGATCATTACTACCTCCTTTTCTTCTTCTCTTTTTATTTATTTGTCAAAAACATTGGGTTGCCTCCCAATAAGTGCTTAGTTTAACGTCCTCAGCCTGACGTTACCTGCCATCACCCATCAAGATAAGTTGGCTCATAGAGAGGTACCTCATCGATGTCCTGCAGCACTAAATTCTCATAGTAAGGCTTCAACTTATGCCCATTCACCTTGAATACTTTATCCGTTTTTTAAGCTCTTGATTTCCACTGCACCATGGGGAAAAACATTAGTAATAACAAAAGGTCCAACCCATCGAGATCGTAATTTACCTGAAAATAACTTGAGGCGAGACTGAAATAAAAGAACTTTCTGTCCCACTTCAAAATTCTTCCTGGAGATCATTTTATCATGAAATGCCTTAGTTCTCTCCTTGTAAATTCTGGAATTCTCATAGGCATCATTTCTAAGTTCTTCCAATTCTTGCAATTGAAGCTTCCTTTGTTCACCAGCAGCATCCATCTCCATGTTACAAATCTTTACTGCTCATCATGCTTTGTGTTCGAGCTCTACGGGAAGGTGACATGGCTTACCATAGACTAACCTGTACAGAGACATACCAATAGGTGTCTTGTAAGCAGTCCGGTATGCCCAAAGTGCATCATTAAGTCGTAGGCTCTAATCTTTTCTGTTCGGATTCACTGTCTTCTCAAGAATGGACTTGACTTCTCGATTTGAAACTTCAACTTGACCACTAGTTTGTGGATGATATGCAGTAGACAACTTGTGAGTGATGTTGTATTTCTTGAGCAAGGCTTCAAATGATCTGTTGCAGAAGTGTGTCCCTCTATCGATTATTATGGCTCTTGGTGTTCCAAATCTCGCAAAAATGTTAGATTTCACAAAATCTACAACAACTTTAGAATCATTAGTTCTCGTAGCTTTTGCTTCCACCCATTTAGAAACATAATCCACAGCAAGTATAATGTAAGCATTACCAAAAGATGAAGGAAAAGGACCCATGAAATCAATACCCCACACATCAAAAATCTCAACAACAAGTGTAGGGGTTTGTGGCATTTGATTTTTGGCACTTAAATTACCTGTCCTTTGACAACGGTCACAAGCTTTGCAAAACAGATCTGCATCTTTGAACAATGATGGCCAGTAGAATCCACAATCAAGAACTTTAAGGGCTGTTCTTTTGGTCCGAAGTGACCTCCACATGCATAAGAATGACAGAAGGTTAAAATTGAATTAAATTCAGATTCAGAAATGCACCTTCTTATCACTTGGTCAGAACAATGCTTCCATAAGTACGGATCATCCCATATGTAAAACTTGGCAATGTTCTTGATCTTGTCTCTTTGAGCTCGAGTCAAGTCATGTGGTAGCTTCTTGGTAACTAAGTAATTAACAATATCTGCATACCAAAGGGTTGCTACATGTAGAGACAGCAATTGTTCATCCGAAAAACTTTCTTGTAATGGCAGTACATCCTCGTCATGGACAATGCGACTGAGATGGTCTGCAACTAAGTTTTCACTTCCCTTCTTATCTTTGATCTCTAAGTCAAATTCCTGTAAAAGGAGTATCCACCCGATAAGCCTTGGTTTAGCATCTTTCTTTGTGAGCAAGTACCTCAAAGCTGCATGATCAAAATAAACGGTTACTTTAGTACCAATCAAATAAGATCGAAACTTTTCTAAAGCAAAAATAACTGCTAGCAGCTCTTTCTCATTGGTAGAATAATTAAGTTGAGCATCATTTAAAGTCCGAGATGCGTAATAAATGGCATGTGAAATTCTACCAATTCGTTGACCCAAAACGGCACCCACAGCATAATCACTCGCATCACACATGACTCGAATGGATGATTCCAATTTGGAGATTGGATTATTGGAGCTGAAGTCAAGAGTTACTTCAGTTTCTCGAATGCCTCTTTGCATTTCTCATCAAATTCAAAGGCCACATCATTCTGCAATAATCTGCATAGAGGCAATGCTATCTTCGAGAAATCTTTGATGAATCGACGATAGAAACCTGCATGACCGAGAAACGAACGAATATCCCGCACACTTGTGGGAAGGGGTAAGGAACATATAAGATCTATTTTGGATTTATCAACTTCTATACCCTTAGCAGAAATAACATGTCCCAAAACTATACCCTGATCTACCATAAAATGACATTTTTCCCAATTTAGAACAAGGTTAGTTTCCATACATCTTTGAAGTATAAGTGTAAAGTTATCAAGGCATTTATCAAAAGAATCACCAAAAACACTAAAGTCATCCATAAATACCTCAATAATGTTCTCAACATAATCAGAGAAAATACTTACCATACACCTTTGGAAAGTGTCAGGGGCATTGCAAAGACCGAATGGCATGCGTCGATAGGCAAATGTACCGAATGGGCATGTGAATGTAGTTTTCTCTTGATCCTCAGGGGCAATGACAATCTGATTATATCCTGAATAGCCATCAAGAAAACAATAATGAGAATGATCTGCTAATCTCTCCAGCATTTGATCAATGAATGGCAAAGGAAAGTGATCCTTGCGAGTTGCAGAATTGAGCTTTCGATAATCAATACAAACTCGCCACCCTGTTTGGATACGAGTGGGACCTAGCTCATTATTGTCATTCTTAACCACCGTAACACCAGATTTCTTCGAAACAACTTGGACTGGACTCACTCACTTGCTGTCCGAAATTGGATAAATCACACCCACATCTAACAATTTCAGGATTTCTTTCTTGACAACTTCCATCATTGGAGGATTCAACCTCCGCTGTGCTTCTCGAGTGGGCTTGGATCCTTCTTCTAATAGGATACGGTGCATGCATATGGCTGGGCTAATACCTTTGATGTCAGCAATTGTCCACCCAATGGCTGTTTTGTGATCTCGAAGCACTCGAATGAGTTTCTCTTCTTGTAATGGTGTAAGGCCCTTGTCTATTATGACTGGCAAAGTATCCTTCTCACCCAAGAATACATACTTCAAATGTTCTGGAAGAGGCTTAAGCTCCAAGGTTGGGGCTTTCATCACAGAAGGAAGAATTTTCTCATTAGATAAAGGCAATTCAATGTACGAAACATCATACCTGTTTGTGGTGATAGTTATGTTGACCCAGGTATGACAACCCAAGAGGGGGGGTGAATTGGGTTTTATTTATCAAAACGAATTTATAAAACTTTTCTTGAAAGATAAAAATTATTTCACTTTTTCTTTTGAGAATAGAAGTGAAGAAGATGAAAATAGAAGTTGTCTAAGATGCAATCAAGAGAATAGCAATAATAAATAATCTCAAGTGCAAGTAAATGTAAAAAGTATAGGGATAGAGAGAGTGCAAACTCAATTTACGTGGTTCGGCAAACCTTGCCTACGTCCACGGGCTCCTAGCTCCTCCACAAGCTAGGCTTTCCACTAAGTTGTAGAATACTTTACAACATGCTTGATAAACAACTTCACCAAGACTTTTTTCCTTCAACTCTTGATAACACCACACCAAGAGTTCTTCTTGATGAACAACCTCACCAAGGAAAGAGTTCTCTCAAGGATATCTTTTATCCTTTACAAGAAAATCTCACTCTCACACAATATAAGAACAAAGAAAAGTTTTTACAACAAAAGTACAACTCTCTTCAAAGAGTAGATAAAGAATATAAAAGCTCTATAAACTTGATATTTCTCTTGGCTTTTTGCTTGATAAAATGCTTCTCTTGCACTTGTTGAATGCATGGGAGAATGGCTCCTTTTATAGGCAAATGAGATGAACTTAATCAAGTGAAAACACCATCTCCAAATTTTCTGCCCACCATAAAAACTGTAATCTTGTCTGCCATTTTTGTCAATGTTCCGTTTGAAATTTGAAAATCTGTAAAACATAAAAGATCTGCACATTGAATAAGCTTTCCAACGCATCAAGCACCAAGTCATTTGGATATCTGTAGCTCAAGATATGGCCAAAACACCATTCGGTGCTCATGTGACTTGATTTTTCCTCCATGTGTCAGTCCACTGACTTGAATGATAATTCTGTCAGCCTTCCGTTTGAAATTTGAATTTCTTCAAAACATAAAAGATCTTCATATTTGAATAAGCTTTCCAAAACATTAAGATTCAAAAAATTTGGATATCTCTATCTTAAGATATGGCCAAAACACCATTCGGTGCTCATGTGAGTTGATTTTTCTTCTCTGTGTCAGTCCACCGAATTGCATGTCATTTATGTCGGCCTTCCATTTGAAATTTGAATTTCTTCAAAAAATATGAAATGTGACCCATTAAGTCATCTTTCTAATGCCACAAGAATCAAGTCATTTGATTTTTCTAGCTCAAGATATGTCCAAAAGAGTATTCGGTGCTCATGTCAGCTGCTTCCATTTGTCTTTCAACTTGCATGATGATTTGGACGATCTTACACTTAAAATTTGAATTTATTTAAAACATATGAAATGTTATAAATTAAGTAAGCTTTCCAAAGGCTCAAGAATCACGTAATTTAGGCATTTGTAGAGAAATATATGACCAATTGATTAAACATTGCTCATGTGTCACATTCCTTGAATCAAACCTTGTTCTTAAACTTTGGTGCCTTTAATATGTAGTCTTCTCCTTAGCTTCAACACTTCATTTTAATAAGCCTTTTCTTGATTTTACAATTATTTCAATGATATTACTCTTGCCCATAAATAAACATGTTAGTAAATCACAATGAATCAATGTGTATTGTTATCATCAAAATTATCATGTAGCCTTAGGGCTAACAATCTCCCCTTTTTTGATGATGACAAACCATTGATTGCTTTCAAATAATATCTAAAATAAAGAATGAAAATGAAATCAAGAATAAACCAAAAGAGAGCAAAGAGCAATTGTTATAAATACAAGCAATCCAACCATACCATTTCTCCCCCTTTTGTTATCATCAAAAAGATGTAATCAAATTAATTACTCCCCCTAAATATATTCTCCCCCTTAACATATGTTACCATTCAAAGATTATCAAATAAAAGAAAAATTAAGATATATCCAACATGCCTAATTCTCTTCTAATTATGCAAAATCTATCTTGACTAAGGGTTTAGTAAATATATCAGCTAATTGTTTTTCGGTGGGAACAAATTCTAAAGAAATATTACCTTTTTGCACATGATCTCTAATAAAATGATGTCTAATCTCTATATGCTTAGTCATAGAGTGTTGTATGGGATTTTTTGAAATGTTAATGGCACTTGTATTATCACATTTGATGGGAATGTGATCAAATACCACACCATAATCTTTTAAAATTTGTTTCATCCAAAGAGCTTGTGCACAACAACTTCCTACTGCAATATACTCGGCTTCCGCGGTTGATAATGCAACAGAATTTTGGTTTCTACTAAACCATGATACTAATGCATGTCCTAGAAAATGGCAAGAGCCACTAGTGCTCTTTCTATCAAGAAGACTTCCAGCAAAGTCCGCATCGGAATAACTAATTAGATCAAAATTATCACCCTTAGGATACCAAAGACCTAGATTTATGGTACCAAGAAGATATCTAAATATCCTCTTTACAGCCTTAAGGTGAGATTCCTTTGGACAAGATTGAAATCTAGCACACATACACACACTAAACATAATATCAGGTCTACTAGCAGTTAAATACAAAAGAGAGTCAATCATACCTCTATATTTTGTTACCTCAACATCTTTTCCTTTCTCTTCTTTGTCAAGCTTGGTTAATGTACCCATAGGTGTGTTATATGTCCTTGAATTATCCATGCCAAACTTCTTGAGAAGATCTCTGTGTATTTAGCTTGATTAATGAAGATCCCATCTATTGATTGCTTGATTTGAAGTCCAAGGAAGAAATTTAATTATCCCATTAAGCTCATTTCAAATTCTTGTTGCATACACTTGGAAAATTCTTCACACATAGAAATAAGTAGTTAGCACCAAATAATATCATACAAAAAAAAAAAAAACAAAAATTTTAAGGGGGGGAATTTTGAACAATTAATAAATCATCATTTTTGTTTTAACAAAAAGAGTAGTATCAACTTTTTTCATTCGAAAACCACTTATCAATGAGAAATTTGGCTCAATCATCCTACCATGGCTCTTGGTGCTTGTTTCAAAGCATAAAGTGCCTTTGAGTTGAAACAGGTTTGGAAAATCATGATTTTGAAAACCAAGAGGTTGCTCTACATATACTTCCTCTATAATGTAACCATTTAAAAATGCACTTTTTGACATCCATTTGATATAATGTAAAATTTTTATAACATGCAAATGCACACAACATTCTAATTGATTCTAATCTAGCAACCGGTGCAAAGGTTTCCTCATAATCAATACCTTCTTCTTGATTGTCTCCTTGAGCAACAAGTCTAGCTTTGTTTCTAATAATGGTGCCATTTTCATCTACTTTATTTCTAAAAATCCATTTAGTGCCTATAATAGAATGTTTTTTGGGTCTAGGGACTAATTCCCAAACTTGATTTCTTTCAAATTGGTTCAATTCTTCTTGCATAGCCAAAATCCAACTTTCGTCATTTTCGGCTTCTTTAAAAGTTTTTGGTTCAAATTGAGAGACAAATGCAAAAAGATTACAAAAGTTTCTAAAAGAAGATCTAGTTCTCATACCTTGTGATGGTTCACCAATAATAAGATCTTTAGGGTGAGCTTTTGCATACCTCAATTTCTTTGGTAATTCTTGGGAAGAATCATTTACTTCCTCAAGCTTTTCTTGTTAAAGTTGTAAATCATCTTGACTCTTTTCATCAAGCCTTGATTCCTTGATTTGCCTTTCTACTTCAACCATATCATCATCTAAATTCTTTGAAGAAATCACATTAGTTTCATCAAATTCAACATGCATAGATTCTTCAATAGTAAGAGTCTTTTTATTAAAAAATCTATATGCTTTACTATGGTTGGAGTAGCCCACAAAAATTCCAACATCGGCTTTTGCATCAAATTTTCCAAGGTTATCCTTAGTATTTAAAATAAAACATTTACATCCAAAAACTTAAAAAATCCAATGTTGGGTTTTCTTCCTTTCCAAAGTTCATAAGGAGTTTTCTTTATTAAAGCTCTAACATGGACTCTATTGATTATAAAGCATGCGGTATTAACGGCTTCGGCCCAAAAATATTTTGGCAAATTATTTTCAAGTAACATGGTCCTAGCCATTTCTTGGATAGTCCTATTTTTCCTCTCAACAACACCATTTTGTTGTGGAGTTCTAGGTGCGGAAAAGTTATGTTCAAAACCATTTTCATCACAAAGATTTTCAAACGCAACATTGTCTACTTCACCACCATGATCATTTCTAATGGATACAATAGAATGCCCTTTTTGATTTTGGACTCTTTTTGTAAATTTTGAAAAAGCTTGTATGGCCTCATTTTTAGTTTTCAAGAATAACACCCAAGTGAATCTTGAATAATCATCCATAATAACAAAAACATAATACTTTCCACCAAGACTTTGAGTTCTTGATGGTCCAAATAAATCCAAATGAAGTAATTGTAGAGGTTTATTTGTTGAAATAAATTTCTTTTGTTTAAAAGAAGTTCTCACTTGTTTTCCAAATTGACAAGCATCACAAATCTTATCCTTTTCAAATTTTATTTTTGGAAGACCATCAACTAAATCATTTTTAGAAATTTTTGAAATTGTGTCCATGCTAGCATGACCTAACCTTCTATGCCATAACCAAGCATCATGATTAACAATGAAACAATTTTTCTACATGATCATTAACATCAATATCAATTGTATAAATATTAGCACATCTATTACCAAAAAATAATGTCTTATTGTTACTAACATCCTTAATCACACATCTATTAGGCTCAAAAGTAACAAAATATCCCTTATCACACAATTGACTAATGCTAATCAAATCATGTTTTAAACCATGAACAAGCAAAACATCTTTAATAATAGGTGAAGAAGGGTTACCAATATCACCATGTCCGATTACCCTTCCTTTGGCATTATCACCGAAGGTCACATATCCTCCTTTCTTCATGATTAATCTTGAAAATTTGGAGGCATCTCCGGTCATATGCCGTGAGCATCCACTATCTAAGTACCACTTGTGTTTGGCACTCCTTTGTCTCTACAATCAACATTCAAGGAGTAACTTTTTGGTACCCAAAAGTTCTTGGGTCCTTGGGGGTTAGTTATGGTCCTTTTTGGAATCCATATTTGTTTCAAATTAGGATTTCTCTTAATGTAACAAGAATGCATTTGTGTCCTTTTCTTCCACAATAATTACATGAATGATTAGGATTATTCCTAGAAGATGCATGAACAAAATAGTTTTTAAAATACTTTTGATTTTTATGACTTTTATATCCTAACCCTCTTTTATCAAAAACACACCTTTGGTTTTGTAACATAGAATTCAAATTTTTTGTGCTTTTTGTAAAACTATCAACAATATTTCTTAAGTCATTATTTTCCTTTTTCAAAATAACATTTTCTTTCTCTAATTTATCAAAATCCTTTTGTTTTAAAATCTCATTTTCAGTTTTTAAAAAATGCATTTGACTTTCCAAACTTTCAAAATCTTTTTGCTTTAAAATTTCATTTTCATTTTCTAAAGCTTCATTTATTTCCACCAACTCTTCTAATTGAGATAACATGATTTTTGACTTCTTTTTGAAAGCATTGATTTTTGAATTTTGTTTATCAACTTGCACATGTAAATTTTGAAATGCTTCAAGTAATTCATCATATGAAAGCTTAGGATCATAGTTTAGAATACTTACCTCAGCTTCACTTAAAGCCATGAAGCACATGTTTGCCATTTTGCAATCTTCTTCTTCATTCTTCTTCAAGGTGATTTCATGAGTCATGAGAGAACCCATAAGTTCTTCTAATGGTAGTTTGGTGAGGTCCTTTGCTTCTTGAATTGCCGTCACCTTTGGCTCCCAAGATTTTGGTAGACACCTAAGAATCTTTCTCACCATTTCAACATTAGAATACGATTTACCGAGAGATTTCAAACTATTAATAATTTTCGTAAATCTAGTAAACATTTCAGAAATTGATTCATCCGATTTCATCTTAAAAAGCTCATAACTATGAACTAGCATACTAATTTTGGATTCTTTAACTTGACTAGTTCCTTCATGAGTTACTTGTGTGCCATATTTCTTGTGCCGTAGAACAAGTAGATATTTTATTAAACTCATTTCTATCTAGAGCACAATACAACACATTCATAGCTTTAGCATTCAAACTCAATTTCTTCTTATCATCTTCACTAAACTCTTTAGGTTCTTTAAGCATGCATTCCCCATTTTCAATTTTGGTAGGAACAAAAAGTCCTTCCAAAACAATAGACCACAAATCATAATCAAAAGATTTTAAGAAAATACTCATTCTAGTTTTCCAATAAGAGTAATCACTTCCATTAAAAAATGGAGGTCTAGAGATTGAAAGCCCCTCAACATGTGAAGTTGGATTAAAAGTTGCCATAGCTCAAAATCGGTTAAGATTTAAAAAAAATGAGCAACCTTGCTTTGATACCACTTGTTGACCCAGGTATGACAACCCAAGAGGGGGGGTGAATTGGGTTTTATTTATCAAAACGAATTTATAAAACTTTTTTTGAAAGATAAAAATTATTTCACTTTTTCTTTTGAGAATAGAAGTGAAGAAGATGAAAATAGAAGTTATCTAAGATGCAATCAAGAGAATAGCAATAATAAATAATCTCAAGTGCAAGTAAATGTAAAGAGTATAGGGATAGAGAGAGTGCAAACTCAATTTACGTGGTTCGGCAAACCTTGCCTACGTCCACGGGCTCCTAGCTTCTCCACAAGCTAGGCTTTCCACTAAGTTGTAGAATACTTTACAACTTGCTTGATGAACAACTTCACCAAGACTTTTTTCCTTCAACTCTTGATAACACCACACCAAGAGTTCTTCTTGATGAACAACCTCACCAAGGAAAGAGTTCTCTCAAGGATATCTTTTATCCTTTACAAGAAGATCTCACTCTCACACAATATAAGAACAAAGAAAAGTTTTACAACAAAAGTACAACTCTCTTCAAAGAGTAGATAAAGAATATAAAAGCTCTCTAGACTTGATATTTCTTTTGGCTTTTTTGCTTGATAAAATGCTTCTCTTGCACTTGTTGAATGCATGGGAGAATGGCTCCTTTTATAGGCAAATGAGATGAACTTAATCAAGTGAAGACACCATCTCCAAATTTTCTGCCTACCATAAGAACTGTAATCTTTTCTGCCATTTTTGTCAATGTTCCGTTTGAAATTTGAAAATCTATAAAACATAAAAGATCTGCACATTTGAATAAGCTTTCCAACGCATGAAGAATCAAGTCATTTGGATATCTGTAGCTCAAGATATGGCCAAAACACCATTCGGTGCTCAAGTGACTTGATTTTTCCTCCATGTGTCTGTCCACTGATTTGAATGATAATTCTGTCAGCCTTCCATTTGAAATTTGAATTTCTTCAAAACATAAAAGATCTTCATATTTGAATAAGCTTTCCAAAACATTAAGATTCAAATTTGGATATCTCTATCTTAAGATATGGCCAAAAAACCATTCGGTGCTCATGTGAGTTGATTTTTCTTCTCTGTGTCAGTCCACCGAATGGCATGTCAATTATGTCGGCCTTCCATTTGAAATTTGAATTTCTTCAAAACATATGAAATATGCCCCATTAAGTCATCTTTCTAATGCCACAAGAATCAAGTCATTTTTGATTTTTCTAGCTCAAGATATGTCCAAAAGAGTATTCGGTGCTCATGTCAGCTGCTTACATTTGTCTTTCACTTTGCATGATGATTTGGACGATCTTGCACTTAAAATTTGAATTTCTTTAAAACATATGAAATGTTATAAATTGAGTAATTTTTCCAAAGGCTCAAGAATCACATTATTTGGACATTTGTAGAGAAATATATGACCAATTGACAGAACATTACTCATATATCACATTCCTTAAATCAAACCTTGTACTTAAACTTTGATGCCTTTAACATGTAGTCTTCTCCTAAGCTTCAACACTTCATTTTAATAAACCCCTTCTTGATTTTATAATTATTTCAATAATCTTATTCTTGCACATAAATAATTATATTAGTAAATCTCAATGAATCAATGTGTATTGTTATCATCAAAATTATCATATAGCCTTAGGGCTAACATCCACAAGACCTTGACTAACGGAATGGTCTTGCCACGTAGGACTTGCACTCTTGTGTCCAAGATTTGAATAGGAACCTCTTCATATGAAACATCTTGTTGAATATCCAACTCACCTCAATCCAGTACATGTGTTGGGTGAGGTTCGTACTTCCTTAGCATCGATACATGAAATGTGTTATGAATTTCTAATAAACGTGGTGGCAATGCTAGCTCATAAGCAACTTCGCCAACCCGCCTTAGAATTTCAAATGGGCCAATGTAGCGTGGAGCTAGTTTACCTTTCTGCCCAAAACACATAAAGCCTTTACGCGGAGACACTTTTAAAAACACATGGTCACCCATTTTGAATTCTAATGATCGTCTCCTTTTGTCTGCATAGCTTTTCTATCGACTAAGAGTTGTAAGTAAACGTTGACGTATCAACTTCACCTTTTCAGTTGTCTCTCGTACAAGCTCGGGTCCTAATAAGGTAGCTTCTCCCACTTCTACCAACATAAAGGGGATCTACACGGCCTACCATAGAGTGCCTCAAAAGGTGCCATTCCAATACTTGACTGATAGCTATTGTTGTATGCAAATTCTACAAGTGGTAGATGATCCTCCCAATTACCTTGAAAATCCATCACACAAGCCCTCAACATATCTTCCAAAACTTGAATAGTATGCTCTGATTGACCATCAGTTTGAGGATGGAAAGCTGTACTAAATAACAATTGCGTACCCATAACTCTTTGAAGGCTTTGCCAAAATTGAGCTGTAAACCTGGGATCTCTATCTGACACCACTGAAACTGGAACTCCATCTAATCTCACCATTTCTTTAATGTACAGCCGACTCAAAACATCCACCGAATCGGTTGTACAAATAGTAAGAAAATGTGATAATCACCCATATTGCATCCTTTCCTTTCAAAGAACGTGGTAATCCAGTAACAAAATCCATGGTTATGTAATCCCATTTCCATTCTGCTATAGGAAGTGGTTGGAGTCTGCAGGCCTTTGATGCTCAGCCTTCAATTGTTGACAAGTAAGGCATCTGGACACATATTCAACAACATCCCTTTTCATTCCTTTCCACCAAAATTGTCGACGTAAGTCATGATACATCTTGGTACCACTAGGATGAACAACAAATTTAGAGTGATGAAATTCCTTAAGGATATCATCTTTACACTCTTTACTTGATGGAACAAAGATCCTGCCCTTGAATCGTAAACTCCTATCCAAACCAATTGTCCAATCAACACTTCCATCACCGTGTAACACTTGCTCATACAAGGCTTTAGTCTCCAAATCCTGATGTTGCAACTCAATCACTCTATGCACAAGAGACGGTTGAGTAACACGTGTAACAAGGCGAATTTAATCTCCACGATCCTCAACCAAGATATCATAATCAGGAATAGACTGCAATATGCTCCATTCTCCTATCATTGCACTAACTATAGCTCTCGACTTTCTACTTAATGCGTCAGCCACCACATTTACTTTACCTGGGTGATATTGGATAAAGAAGTCATAGTCTTTCCAATACTCAATCCATCTTCGTTGTCTCAAGTTCAAGTCTTTTTGGGTGAAAATGTATTTCAAACTTTTATGATCATAAAAGACTTCCAACCTCTCACTATATAAATAATGTCGCCAAATTTTCAAAGTATACACTACTGCAGCAAGTTCTAAATCATGGTTGGGATAATTCTGCTCGTAAGGTTTCAATTGGCGAGAAGCATAGGCTACAACCCAACCTTGTTGCATTAACACACACCCTAATCCATTCAAGGAGGCATTAGTGAATACTACATAATCAACTTCACATTGTGGTATCATAAGAATAGGTGTTGAAGTTAATCTCTTCTTCAATTCTTGGAATGCTTGCTCACATGCATCATTCCGTTCGAATTTGACTCCTTTCCTTGTTAACCTGGTCATTGGTGCAGCCAATCGAGAAAAATTCTCAACAAAACGCCGATAGTAACCTGCTAGACCCAAAAAGCTACATACTTCAAACACATTCTTTGGTCGTTCCTATTTCATAATTGCTTCCACTTTCGATGGATCCACTGAGATTCCTCGTCTTGACACCACATGGCCTAAAAATTTTACTTCTGATAGCCAAAATTCACATTTACTTAGCTTGGCATAAAGACGATGCTCTCTTAGTGTTTGAAGTGCTATACGTAGATATTGCTCATGTTCAACTTCAGATGAAGAATAAATAAGGATATCATTCACAAACACAATTACAAATTGATCCAAGTGAGGTCTGAAAATACAGTTCATCAAATCCATAAAGGCAGCAGAAGCATTAGTTAGTCCAAATGGCATGACCAAAAACTCATAATGCCCATAACGGGTACGAAAAGCGGTCTTTGGTATGTCTCCTTCCTTTATTCTCAACTGATGATAGCCTGAACGAAGGTCTATCTTGGAAAAACAACAAGATCCTCTTAATTGGTCGAATAAATCATCGATCCTAGGTAAAGGATATTTGTTTTTCACTGTAACCTTATTTAACTGCTTGTAATCTATACATAAACGCAATGAACCATCTTTCTTCTTCACAAATAATGCTGGTGCACCCCAGGGAGAAGTACTGGGTCGGATGAATCCTTTTTCTAACAATTCTTCTACTTGTAGCTTTAGCTCTCTCAACTCTGCTGGAGCCATTCGGTAAGGAGCAACTGATATAGGTGCCACACCTAGATACACCTCGATAGCACACTTCTCTAGTTGGAGGTAACCCGGGCAACTCTTCAGGAAAAACATCAGGAAAATCACTTACCACACGAGGAAGTTCAGAAACCCCTTTATTAGTCTCTTCTACTAGTATACTTGCTATCATGTTCCTGACCCCTTTCTTGTTTTACGACCCAAGCAGAGGGTAATGCAATGATGCATATTTGTCCCCATAAAAACTAAAAACGATCCCCTCAGGCATGTGAATTATCACTTTCTTCTTGTAATAGTCTAATATAACTCGATAAGTTGACAACCAACCAATCCATTCCTAATATCACATCATACTTAGTGAAATCCATAAGTATCAAATCAAATGACAACCTGTGCCTATTGATCCCTAGCACACAAGAACGACATATCCTCCCAACTTCTAAGGTACTGCCCATGGGTGACTCCACGTGTAATACAGAATCCAACAAATCAGACTCTAATCCTAGTGCAGATGCAAAATGAGTAGATATAAAGGAATGAGTAGCTCTAGAATCAAATAAAACACGAGCCTATGCGTTAAAAATCAATAATGTACCTCCAACAACCACATTATTTGTAGGCTTTGTCGGCTGAGTTAGAGCAAAAACTCGTCCTTGAGTTATCTGTCCCTTATGTCTACTACTCTGTGATTGTCTTTGAGGCCTAACGGATTAAGAAGATGCTACCTGAGACCTCGGAGTTGCCTGATATGACTGAGTATGACGTCCTTGAGACAGTGGTCTAGATTGTGGCTCTGACCCTTGTTGAGGAGTCAATTGGGTCTGACTAGTGATACTTTGAGGATCTTTCATCCCTGCTGGACAATCCCGTTGAATGTGACCTTATTGTCCACATCTATAGCATCTGGGACACTGATATCACAAATGACCTGGTTTCCCACAATCATAGTAGACTTTCTGACTTTGTGAAGACCCACCTGATATGGAGCTTTGAGATTGCAGTTGCTGAGATTGGGAATTAAAGGAAGTTTTACTAGAATGAGTTCTCTGTCTTTTAGCTGAACGATCATGCTGTCTCATTCCTCTAGAAGGTAAGCCAATACCCCCCATTCTATGACTCTGAGAGATCTCC